>CM022079.1:18795665-19105121 GCA_011114355.1 Carex littledalei
ATTTGCTACCCTCAATTACAGCCTCTGCACAGGCTCCTTCTTCCTCTTCATCAAATTCTAATAACTCACAAAAGAGGCGTGCTCGAGTTTTTGAGGAGGATCTTGAGAGGCTGATGCGAACTCTGGAGCGGATCAAGGCCACGTTGTATGATGCTGAGGAGAGGGAGATCATAGACCGCTCTGTCAAGCTCTGGCTCAAGGAGCTCAAGAAGGTCGCTTATGATGCCGAGGATGTGCTCAGCGAGTACCGGTACGAGGTTACACGTGTCCAAGTAGAGGCAAGAAACACTTCTCAGACTTCCGGTTCTTACAAGAGAAAGCATATGGAGGTTAGTGCCAAGTGCATATAGATATATATTAAATGAATCTTGTGCTAGTATTGTGTATGTGTTTTATTTTTCATTGTGGGGTACTGAAAGCCAGTGGGGAATGCTTGAATTTTCATTTTCTTTTCTTTTATCTGATTGGCATCAACTGGAGTGGTAGCTTGTTTTAATTACCAAACCTTCCAATTCTAACCTCAGAGTTGTCACTTTATGTCTCAATTATAATTTTAGTTAACAAATTTTGAAATTTGCCATACTAATGTAATACATTTCTTTTGGACAGTCCATTGAGTATATTGTTCCAATTCCTGATGATATGGTAGATGGGCTTATCAAAATAAGAAGTCGATTTGATGAAATAGCGAAGGATCGTGAGGCTCTCCAATTAAGGGAGAGTGACGGGGTGAGGCGTCCAAACAACAAAATTTTACGACCCCCAACCGGTCACATGGTGGATGAGGCAAGTATTTTTGGTAGAGATGCTGAAATAAAGGAGGTAATCGATTTCTTACTATCTGAAAAAGAAAACTCTTTTTCGGTCATTTCAATTGTTGGCAAAGGTGGCCTCGGAAAAACCACCATTGCCCAACTCGTCTACAAAGATTTGAGAGATTCCAAATGCTTTGATTTATCTGGGTGGGTATGTGTCTCTGAAGAATTTGATGTCATGAGGCTCATGAAAGAAACCATTGAATCGGTCTCCGAAAATAATTATGGTGCAAGAGTTGAGTCCACTACAAGAAAAACTTGCACAAATTGTGATGGGGAAAACAATACTACTTGTTTTAGATGACGTGTGGAACGAGAATCAGAGTGTTTGGGAGTTGTTTCGGGTTCCTTTTAAAGAAGCAAAAATGGTCAGAATTCTCGTGACAACAAGAAATAATAAGGTTGCAAAGGTCATGCAAACAACAACAGTTTTTAGGCCAAGTAACATGCCTGAAAGTTCGTGTTGGCAGTTGTTTCAGCATTATGCATTTAGTGGTTCAAGTGACACTATCCCAAAACACTTGGTAGATATGGGAAGGGAGATTATGAGAAAGTGTGGCGGGTTGCCATTGGCTGTGAAGTCGATTGCAAGCCTCCTTAGGCATGAAACGTATGAAGAGTGTTGGAGAGAGATTCTGGAAAGTGATCTTTGGGAATCAAATCCATCGAATGATATATTCCCAGCCCTTCAAATCAGCTATGCTCATCTACCTTCCTACCTTAAGCCATGTTTTTTGTTCTGCTCAATGTACCCAAAAGATTACATCTTAACAAAGATGAATTTGATTGAGATATGGATCTCTCATGGATACATAGATTCTAGGGGCAAAAGAAAAATCACCGAAATTGGTGTTGAATATTATGAGGAGTTAAAACAGAGGTCCTTTCTTGATGATGTTTCAGATGATTCTGCATATGAATACTGTAAATTGCACGATATAATCCATGACCTTGCTCGACTTAATTCCGAGAATGAACATCATTCGGTGGAGATCAATTGGCCACGTGATATTCAAGAGAAAAATGTTCCTCGAGAAGCGTACCATCTATATGCAAGAGGTTCCATGGGACATGTAAATCAAATTCTCCAACAAAATCTGAAGGGTTTAAGAACTCTTTCTCTGTATTTGAGCAGTTGCAGTGGATATTTGGGGCACCAATACAATAGGCTGTCTAACCGCACTAAATTTGAAGCACTCAGGGTATTGGAATTGAATGGGAATTTCACAGAGATTCCTGACTTCATTCCCGAGTTGAAACATCTTGTCTACCTTGGTATTAGTTCTTCTGAACTTAAAATCTTGCCTTTATCCATTGGCCTCCTTTACAACCTGCGGACTTTAATTCTTGATTGCCTTCTCCTTGAATATCTACCTGAAAGTATTGGTGATCTTGCTAACTTACAATATCTATATATTCAATTGATAAATTTTAAGAGGCTGCCTAAATCACTCTGTTCACTTAGTAACTCGCTGAGATTAGTTATTAAATGTCATCATTTAGAGGTAGATCCTTTAATTCTCAGAAATCTTCATAATCTTTGTGAATTAACAATTTTTTCTCAATATAACCTAGCATTACCTAATACAATAGGCTGTCTTAGTAATTTAGAGAAACTTCACTTGTCGTTTGTTGGTGATCTAGGTTATGTCCCTCATGGTCTTGTTAGTTTTCCGGCAATAAGGAAAATGGCAGCAGTGTTGAGAGTTAGAAATATAGGTTGGTTAAAGGATATGAAGGCCTTTGAAGGAAGACTCTCTATTGAAGGATTAGAGAATAGTAATTTAGTAGATGCCGAGCGTGCTAACCTGAAAAATAAGTGCAAACTTGAAGCTTTGAATTTATGCTGGAATCATGATTCAAATTGTGATTTTCTTCCAGTTTGCAAACATGACCTGAGATTAAGACTCATACCAGAAGCTTGTGAGGACGGGTTAGTTATGGCAGATGATGTTGATTTTTCCTTGTTAGAGTGCCTCCAGCCACATCCTAACCTCAAGAACCTTTCGGTAAAAATGTATCCTTCTGCCAAACTACCACGATGGATGAGGGATCCATTGTCCTTGCAATCAATTCAAGAAGTCCGGTTAGAATACTGTTACTATATTCATTATCTTCCATTCCACAATCTTCACACTCTCAAGCAACTCATCATTCATGCATGTTATAGTTTCCAAGTTCTGCAGCTGGAGCAGCTGCCCTTCCAGCTTGAAAAATTGCAGATTTATAATTGTGGCCGCCTGGAGTTAATTACTGGACTAGGTGATCTAGATATGTTGGCTTCACTGAGAATCCAATATTGTCGAGCCCTAAAATCACTAACTATGGACAGACAGCAGCTGGTGGAATCTACTGAGATCTTAGGTGATTCCTCTCATGAACAGCCACATATCGGCCGGCAAAACATTTCATCACTTACAAGCTTGGTAATCGAATACTGTGCTTTGCTTAGTGTTTTGCCAGATGGGTTGATTCCATCTGGTCCTTGTGATGTGTGTATTCAGCAATGCGGCTGCCCTGACCTTAAAAGAAATTACAGATCAGCAATAAATTAAATCAGGTTTGTAATTTTATTATTATCTGATTATTTTGATTTTAGATCACTGAACTTTTTTACTTTTTAGTAATCATAACAAGTCTTGGTAGGATATGTCTACTGATTAAGCTGCTCCTGGTTTGACAAATGAACATTTCAATTTTCTATTACTTAATTGTTGGTTGGATGATGTCTACGGTTCACCCACAAGAGGTACATTTAGGAGTCCCCTCATAGACCCTCGATAGAAATGAATTTACTAATCAACTTATTGTATGATTTGTAATAGAAGGAAAAAAATAAATTCTTTACTTATGGGGCCTCATTTTCATTGATTTTTTTTCCATACTATTTTTTTGTTCAATTCTTCTCCTCTTAATAATGATTAACTACGTGTTTTCTCTATCTCCGATTTTGGGCTTTCTGATAAGGCCCTGTTTTACTTTTGTAGGCAAAAAAAGTGTTGACGGTGAAGTCAAAGGAATGGGCCGAAGCCCATTTTGCATTTATGAGAAGAATTTCCGATTGGAAATATTTGAAGCTAGGGGATTTGTTTCGAAGAACCGCCACTGAGTCTCCCTTATTTTAACCAATGTTCTTCTAATATTATTTCTAGAATTTGCTCTCTTGTTCCAATCCACTTAGATACACTTGATAATCTCATAAATTAGTGTATGAAATTGTAAGAGAGTGTGAGAGAGAGTGTTATTGGCTTGATTATCTTCTTGTATTGTAAGACTCATTGATATAACAATTTTGTGTCGTGCTCCCGTGGTTTTTCTCCCGAAAGGGTTTCTACGTAAAATCTCGTGTTTCTCTTTTATATTATGTTCTTAATTGTTTGTTGTTATTGGCTTCTTGTGTGCCTTCTATATTATCCATTTGATTGGGTATTAGTATATGCTCGCAAAGTGTTCGACGAAATTATTCATTGAACGCTTCGGCGACCTATCCCCAACAAAAAGAATGACTAAAAAAATAGATACGGTGCTTCATATATATTTTCTTTGAATTCTCTCAAAAGACTATACTTAGTGGGTCCATGTAGGTAAGAATATATTGGGGACAATAAGGGAGACATAATCAGTTTCATTGAAAAACTATGTGCAGTATATGAGTAAACATTTTATCAGAATAGCTTTTTATTCATGCAGCGCACAAGTCATATATATAGAACGTTGTTTTGACACTATTCTAATTTAAATTACAAAGATAAAGTAGTAATTAAAATATTTACTTTAGTGGAACACAATTTTTTAACGGTTTTAAATGACTAAGAAATGCTCTTTATAAATTTCCTTTCAATTTTTTTAAGACTATACTTGATGGATCCATGTAGCTAAGAATATTATGGGGACAAGATCGGAGGCACTAATCAGTTTCACTTAAAAACAGTGGGCACCCCTATGGGCTATATATGGAATTATAATGATAGAATACTATGGCCATAAAATCCTACAAATTAATTTGTAGAAAATATAATTACAGATACATCCAAAAATTCATGAAAATAAATTGTTTTGTTTTACTGTAGAAATTGTTTTAGAAAATTTTAATGTCTAGATTTGATGTTTCACTTTCTATTATGTATATTTGTAAGCTATATTGTTTTCTTGTCAATTTCTTAATTATTTTATCTACTATTAAAATAATGAAAAACATTAACAACTCTATCAAGTATATTTTTATTTTGTATTATCTTATTTATGTAGAATAATTGTTTCATAATTTTATCCAATACATTAATGGACGACTTTTAGTAGTATTTTTTTAGTTTTTGTTCTAAAAATACTACAAAAAAATGCTACATATGAAAATGCCACATAAGCAAATAGATTAGAAGATGGCAAGAGAAATGTCAGTTTCATTTTGGTGGATAAAAAATATGTGAACAGAAAAAAAAAATGAAATTAGTGGGAGCTGTTGTTATCTGATATTGGTGATGTGACATAATTTTTTTTAAAAACAAATATATTTTTATATGATTTTAGAAATAGAAATTCCAGAAGTAAATGTTGATGCTGACTTCTGGAATTTTACAAATATCTTTATGAAGCAAATGTTTTATGGTTTTCTACTTAATTTGATTCTGACTTCTGGAATTTATTTATGTAGTTAGGTCAACTATAGCTGACATGCTCATGCTCTTTTGAGGTTTTTGAAGTTTGAACATTTTACCTATAAAAAACTGAACATTGGACCAAAGATGAGGAAATAATTCCTTATCCATTGAAAATGATTATCAAAATATTAATTATGTTGATGTTTTTCTTATATGAAGAGGGAGGAGGGTTCTCCATTTTTTGTGTCTCCATCATGCCACCATATTTTTATATCTAATAATAAAAAATTTAAATCTTATATATCAAAATAAAAACACTAGATGTGATCTACATTATTTTTTTTATTTGCACATAAAAATTTATCATTTTTGGGTTTTGTTTTCTATATGAATCAATAAGTTGAAAAAACAACTTCCATAATTTATCCATATCAATGTATTTTTGCAAACTCTTGACACTGATCAAAACAAAGTCGAAATGTTGTAATCTTTATATGTTCATAGAGTAAATGATATAAATCAAATCTAACGAATTTATTTTGATATTTGAGTTTTAAATTTTAATTTATTAACATTTAAAAAATGGAGGATCTTTCAAAGAAACTTTGGAGGTCAAAAATGGTTGTTCTATCATGGAGGGTGATGGATGCAAAAAAAAAAATGAGACATCCTTCTCTTCTTATATATAGTTTTATTGGGAAATTTTGGGATAATTTAGGTCTGAAGGATAAACAATATTATTTGCTGGTCCATATACTATGTATTCACAATCGAATGCAAATAATAAAATAAGAAAATAAAAGATGAGAGTGAAGGTACGCCGACACTCTAAGCTAATTTACATATGATTTGAAATAAAACCTAATTTATTTACATATGATTATAGGAATTTATATTAAAACCTAATTTATTAAAACAAACAAATATAATTCCCATACTCATTGATTTAAAACAACAAAATTCACAATTCACAATCCATAGAAAGAAAATAATAAAAATATATTGAGATTAATTATGTGTACCATCACATGCATGTAATTGTAAAGCGCCAAGTACATGTATAAATCTACAAATTTGCAACAGCAGGGGCGAAACTAGAAAATTTAGTTAGGAAGGCTGAAATTTAAAATGCATAATTATTAATTTTTAATTAGTGAGATTTAAACCCAAGATCTTCCAAGAACAAAATAAAGTCTTATCGACTAGACTACAAACACAAATCTAACATTTTAGGAGGGGAGGCCGAACTATATAAAAACTTCAAAGAAATAAAAAAGCAATTAAATTTCAACATACGTGATTAAAAAATTTAAAATTATGGTGGCTTAGCACCCCCTGGACATAGTGTAGATCCGCCTCTATGCAAGAGATAATAACAACAATAACCAGAGACTTGTTCACATTTATTTATTTTTTTCTCATATTTTTGTGGTGGAAATAAAAAAATAAAAATGATATGGAGGGCGTCAGGGAATTATAAATTTTTTGAGATCTATTGTAACATCCCGTAATTTTTATAAATTTTTATGAACTTGTTTTTTTTACTTTTTAATAATTATGAAAAATATGAGGGGTTAAATATAAAAATTCCATCTTATTCCTTATAACAAAAAAAGAAAGACGTGGCATTGTTAGCCATGTGGGCCCCATGAAACCACCTCCACCTCCTAACCGACCTCCATTTAGTAAATTCCTTAATAGATTTAATCTCTCCTTTTTATTAACATGCAAATGAAATCATTTGAAAATAAAAAGACAAGAGTGAAAGAAAGAGAAAAAATAGAAATATTTTCATAAAAAATATTGTTATGATATTGAGAAATATTCAATTTCATGTTCGATTTGAATTCTGACTATGTCGCATTGATTATGAACATTCTTTACAATTCGATTAGATTTCTGGATTGATCATAACCGGATTTCTCTATAATCTGTATTTTCGATTTGTTTGTATTATTGGATGTTTGAATTGAATATTAGATTATGAGACATATTAAACAAGATAGCGGATCTGAGGTTCGAACTTGATTGTGAAATGATATGATAGTGTGCTTTGAGAATTTGTGAAATGATATGATTGTGTGAAATGAAATGATATGGATATTGTGTGACTTGTTTTATGAATAATTCAAACCCAGGTGCTATCGCCGGTTAAATATACAAGCATAATTTGATGTGATTTTTTGTAGATTAATCCAGTCAGTTTGAATCGTTGTTTAATTAAGTCAATTATAGAGAAGCGTGTCGTTAAATAACAAGTTACTGATAGCTTTGTAGCTGATCCCGTATTATTTTTGTTTGTTTATTTTGTTGTGACGTAGGTTAACAGAATGACGGATAAATACAAGGGTGTCTCTCTTGTTGCGACTCCCGACCCGGTGGCGAGGTCGTGACATCTATAGTTCTATACTCTATATATAGTGCGTCACTGGACTAATATATTGTTAAATTTTTGCATATATCCGTCCAAAATATTATTCAAGTATATCATATCGTTCAAGTATATTATATCATATCGTATTTGACGCATGTCAAAGCTCCATAATCATATAGTTCAACTATATTATTCTTCAGATTAAATTAATAATGATGTACATTAGATTGATATTGTTTTGTTGGGTGAGTAACAGAATCACTATTTTAATATCATTTATTATTATTTTCTGCAAACATAAGAAAAAACAATAATCAAATTAATATGATTATATTCTATTAAATAACAATCTTATAGATAGATGCTCAAAAAGTTAATTAGGTGGCCAACCTATACACCAAACATAACCAAGAAAATTCATTACCCAACTAATAAATTAAGTCAAAAACTGATTAACCTATCAGAACCTAACAAATTCCATTTCATAGCTGATAATACTACCACCACTATCAAAAGTAAACTAAAAAAATAATGATATGATGTTAACAAGAATAAAGGAGTTACAAACTTTCTTACCAACCCATACAAAATTACATATTTAAATAAACAAATCAGTAAACCATGCATGAGCATTCTGTCAACACTGTCACCATCCCCCCTCCAAAAAAAGAAAACATTGATAATAAAATAGAGAAGAAAAAAGGAAGAAGAAGAAGAATCTCATTATCTAATGACTTACCATCAACACTTTGCTCTTGTGCTTTCTGACTACGCAATCATCGCCATCTCGCTCTCTTTCCTCCTCGTCATAATCATGTCTCTCCTCTTCCTATGTTACAAGAATCGACGACAACCTAGCTCTCCTTGTTCCACAGCTGATGACACTAGCGTAACTGCACTGCTGCGTGCAGGCCCATTTCCAATGGCCGACCTCGAGGCCGCCACTGACAGCTTTCATCACTCTCGACTCATTGGAAAAGGTCATCTCGGTACCGTCTATAAAGCATCAACCGCTCCTGACATTGGAAATTCAGTTGCTATAAAACGTCTCCACTCGCGTTTAGTCCTTAGCCACCCGGGCCCCACTTTCTCTCGGGCGATAAAATCTCTTTCCTTTGTTGCTAGTCATCTGAACATCATACCGGTACTTGGGTATGCCGAAGCCCCTGGGGAGCGTATCATCATATACGAGTATGTCCCGGAGAAAACCTTAGAAAGTTTCTTGTACGGTGTCGGTGTTGATGGTGGCCAACTGATGCGTCAGCTGAGCTGGCGCACACGTGTCAAGATTGCCGCAGGTATTGCACGTGGGCTCGAGCATTTGCACGCATCAACTGCTCTTGGCATAGCACACGGTTGCTTAAAACCGTGCAATGTATTCATTGACAAGGATTATATTGCTAGGGTTAGCGATTACGGGTTAGGGTTTCTTCTTCAAGGCGAAGAGGAGAAGAAAAGCATGGCCGGATATGTCGATAAGGAAGGGTATGAGGTGTGCAAAGAGAATGATGTGTATGCATTTGGGGTGATTATTTTGGAGATGCTTAGTGGGAGAAGGTGTGAAGGGGGGAGGCTGGTGGAATGGGCCCTACCTCTGATTAGGGTTTCTAGAGTTGAAGAGGTCTTGGACAAGAGGTTGGCATTTCCATTTATGGAGATTAGGGTTTTGGTAAGGATGGCAAAGGTGGCGTCGGCATGCGTCGGGAATAGCCGGGGGTATCGACTGTTGATGGCAGAGGTGGTGGCCATCTTCAATAGGTTAGAAATGGAACTATGTGCTTGATCTAATTAATTAGTTCTCTTTTTTTTTAATTATTTTTTTTTATTATACTCAAAATTAAGAACTTATTTTTTTGGATCAATGAAAGATTTGAAATGTATATGTATCAATTACATGTTACGATGTGAGATTATGGTGATTTGCCGATTTCGTCATCTGTGATTGGCACTACCCTACTGCGACCAGCGTCTTACCCTTCTATGACCGATTTGGCCGGTCGTAGAAGGATTCCGCTGCTGTAGTGATTGATGAAGAATTTGCATGTAATTAAGCAGTAGGAATTAATATTTAACAATATATATGCAGAATGGAGATTTTTGTATGAAAAATAATTTTACCCCCTCTTTAGTTTCCGAGGTTAAAAGAAACAATATGTATAAAAATATTATGAAATTAATTTTCACCCATCCGATAAATAAAAAATAATATTAAAAAACTAATATTATAATGAGGAGGGTTCCAATGCCTCATGGCTTTCATACCTCATCATACCTCATATTTTATATCTTCGTTTTCAAAGTCTAAATTGTCGATCCGAACCGTTCAACATGATATCCATACTAAAATATGGTAAGGGATGAAATTTTATAATTTTTGGAAATTTTTTACTATTTTTTAAGATGGGTAGAAAATCACTGTTTTTTTAACGGTCCAAAAACAGTGATTTTGTACCTATCTTAAAAAATAGTAAAAAAAATCCAAAAATTATAAAATTTGGTCTCCAAGCATATTTTAATATGGATATCATGTTGAGCAGTTCGGATTGACAATTTAGGCTTTGAAAACGAAGATATTAAATATGAGGCATGATGAGGTATGAAAAACATGAGGTATTGGAACCCTCCTGTATTATAATTAATAACAAATATTACAATTTGAATTGTGATAGAAAAGGAAATGTTTCCAATTTAGTCATGTATGGTTTTTGCAAGATATATATATATAGAGAGAGAGTGGCTAATATCAAAACGTTTGCACCAAGCCTCTCGTGCAACCAAGTTGTTTTTGGGTTTTCAAAGTCCAAACGGTCGATCCGAACCGTTAGATGTTCAATCTATATTAAAATCTGCTTGGAGACCAAATTTTACATTTTTTGGAATTTTTTTACTATTTATTAAGCCACTTTGAAAATTGCTGATCCGGATGAACAGTAAAAACAGTGCAACTAATTTCTGGACCATGTGATCAGTAATTTTCAAAGTGGCTTAATAAATAGTAAAAAAATTCCAAAAAATATAAAATTTGGTCTCCAAGCAGATTTTAATATAGATATCACATCTAATGGCTCGGATCGACCGTTTGGACATCCGAAAATGACTTGGTTGCACGAGAGGCTTGGTGCAAACGTTTTGATATTAGCCACTCTATATATATATATCGTGTTGAAATGCCTGAGTCTTGTCCGGATAAATTACAAGAAAATTGAGAATAAACCTAAAAAAAATGGAAAATCACTTATAAATTAAAATTTGTATAGGGTTCATCCTTCCTCAATGAATTTAAAATAATCGCATGGTTTGTCCTTTCTGGTGCATCATTTGTGCACACAAATTCTCAATTTATATACTAGCATCCAATCCAAACAAACTTTTAGGACGATAGTTAGCACCCCAATATAATAATATCCTTGTCATAATAATTTCTCATCAAATAATATCATTGTCATAATAATATCAAACTTGGGATGCTATCAGTCTGCACAACAGTAGCTGCATTTTATGAGTCACAGAGAATCTGGAACCCCATTTTTATGGATTAGATCTTATAATCTCAAATAAAAGAAAAATTAAACCAAACTAATCGTTGCTTAGTTGGTCTATAAATTAGGTAAGTCAATTAATAATTGACACCTAACAACAATATAGTATATGCATTAAATTTGAGAAAATTTATTTATAATCATTGACTTCCAATTTTGGTCTTTTTATAATCATTGACTTTCAATTTTGTTTACTTTGTTTCTGTCAATTATTATATGTATCCTATATACAACTAAACCCTTTTTGTAATATTTTTCTTTAGGAGGATGTATCCACAAAATTCACTTTGTATTTCTACATGAAGAAAAACAAAATTAACAGTGCCATTAACAATAAGCAAGTATTAAATTCCAAAACGGACATAGGTCATGTGATGATGCACATTTGTTGACTCCTTTAAGAAACCCTAAATATTTGCACCTCTCCAATTTAGGAAGTTGAGTGCAAGCAAACTCTTCTAAAATAATATCATAATGGATGCTCCAAAACCCGATAACCCATCAAGAACTCCAAACATAAATAATTGAAAAAAAAAAAAACAACACATTATTATTCAACTCTTTATAAATTTCTCAAAGGAAAATATATCCTTTATTTTGTGCTGGTGGTTCAAAATTAATTAGATATAGCTTATTGGGTTTGAATTAAGATCCTAACAAACCCGACCCGGTTGAGGCATTGAAGCATCCATTTGAGTTATCTTGCCTTGCCAACTTCTCAATTAATACCTGTCACTAAATTTGTAAACTCACAAGCAACTAAATGTAAACAAGTAGCTATTCAAATTATTTTCTATACCAGTACAAGTAAGCATTAGCTCTCTAGGTTGAGGTGCTCTGAGTTTTCTCTATACAATGGAATTAAAGGTTCTGATCAAAATGTGAAGTATTGAGAAAGAGAGAGAAAGAGAAAGAAAGAAAGAGATGTTGTTGAACAAAGGATCCATAGACTTGGTACTGGTACCATGCGGGTTAGCGACAATGTTTGTGTACCATCTCATGCTTCTGTACCGGGTTCTTCGGTACCCCCATAAAACTGTTATCGGGTATGAGAACCACAACAAACGGGCATGGGTCGAGCGTATGATGCAGGTTAGAGAAATTTCTCATTGTTTGTTTTTTAAAAATTCTAATTTTCATAAAAATTAATACTATTAGCCTCCACTCGAAAAATAAAATTACACGAAACTTACTTATTAAGTCCCCCTAATCTCAATTTTTTGGTTCTGCCCCTGGTCTCTTTGTTCCTCTGAAGATGAGCCCAGAGGAGACAGGGTTGGCAATGTCAGTAATAGCGAGCAATATATCGGCATCAAGCAACTTGGCATCTCTTTCGATTGCTCTGAGTTCGCTCATCGGTGCCTGGGCTGGTAGCACATCGTCAATTTTCACGAACAGTATAATTTTTGGTGATACCGGGCAAACCATCGCCTCGGTCAAGTACATCGCTTTGCTCGTTTGCTTTCTGGCAGCGTTCACTTGCTTCATTCAGTCCACCAGGCAAGCATTATCTGACGTGATTTTATTTGGGTTCCATTAAGGTGGGGGGCGGGGGCGGGGGCGGGGGGGGATTCAGATGGTTGGTTCGGTTAAAATAGAATTAAAATAGTGAAACTAAAATTTTATTCGATTTTCAAAAATCTAACCGAATATATCAGCCAAATAACAGCCGAACCCAAAAAATCGAAGTAAATATCAGTTTGTTTGGTTGACCTGAAATAAGAGAGATTAAATTTCAAAAGGTCAAAACTCAATACATGCACAAATACATTTAATAATCATAGAAATAAATATCAAGATATATATCAATCGAACCGAATAAGAGAAATTAAACCAAACCAAATGAAAAAAACTGAAGTACTTCAAAAATTCAACCGAATCGAGCTATTTAAACCGAGAAACCAAACCATTTAATTCAAAACTTGTCGGTTGAGTTGAAAACAAAATAAACCGGATCCAATGAACACCCTAGGTCCCATGCCTGGTTAATTAAGCTTCAAATTAAGTTATGTTAAAGTTCAATTAATATGGTACCAGTAAACTCTATATCAGGACTGAATTCTTGTTCTCTGTTTACTCTATATCAGGACTGAATTCTTGTTCTCTGTTTTTGCAGATACTATGTTCATGCGAGTTTTCTCATGTCTACGCTAGACTCAGATATACCAGTGAGTTATGTACAGACAGCGATAATACGAGGCGGCAATTTTTGGTCGATGGGTTTACGGGCTTTGTACTTCGCCACAACTTTGCTTCTTTGGATCTTCGGCCCGATACCGATGTTTGCATGCTCTGTTTTCATGGTGGTTATCTTACATGTGCTTGATAGCAATTCTACTCCTCTCCATAATTACCAATACCGGTCAGTAAAAAATGTTAGCAACCATGGTAAGAATAGTGTTGTAAAGAGAGAAGGAATGAATACTCTGCCTAACAGTAATGTGTTACTGAGTAATCCCATGTATTCTCCTATTAACTATGTGAGCTAAGAGAGAGATCTAGAGAGAGAGAGTATGTGCTATTTCATTCAATTTTCAAAAATTTATTTCTAATTTTCCTATACAGACTCTCAGTATCTTGAAAATTGCTATTCTACAACTGTAATATATGATAGTGATAATTAGAGTTGGCAAAGAGAGAGAAAGAGGGAGTATTTGATTGGTTTTATTTTCCTTTTAGGCTTTTTTAGTATTCTTGTATTGAGACTGAGGTTTGCCTGTTAATTAGATTCAAGGACTTGCTATAACCCAGGACTGGTAAGTAAATGCAAAATAGAAAAGGTGAAAGAGTCACTTGGGCATTTCATCGAACACCTTGTGTGCATAGAATATAAGAAGGCAAACACAAACACAAACATAGAAGTATACTTCATAATTTCATATGCACCAACAGGATCAGGTTCATAGAGAAGTAAGAGATAGAAGTTAGATCTAATAAGCAATCATATATTTGTTACGTGACAACTGATACCGTACTGGTACCGAGCCTGGCCAGATACTGTACAATTCAGATTCTAGTAGAAACAGTAATGTCTATAAATGGTTCAAAAAATTCCAAAGATTTCTTAGCAACGAAGATCTCCCCAAGAGATGTCAGGAATATGTGGAAGTACCAAACTTTATATGATATAACAAAAAAATGTTGATATATTTTAAAGAAAAAACACAGTTGACAGTTTTAAAATCCCTTCGTTACAGTTTCTTTTAATCCATTTTTCAATTCTAGTAAAGAACTTTCTCAAATACAGAGTCAATTATTCACATCCAAAGCATAAGAACTCTGACGAACAACAATCAGAGAAGAGAGATTTAGATTTAGCAAGCAATTTATTAAAATCACTATAGATTTTAGTTCCTACAACTATATTAGCACAACTTCATACCAATAAAAGGTACCGGTACTTGGCTAGCCAGAAATGAAATCGGTACCAAGTTCATCCAATATAGATCGCATGAAGACCGATTTATGTATCAAGAAAATTAGCAGCCATCATCAGTTCAAGCGTTATCTCTGGCTCTATATGAAACTCAGTTTCCTTCCCACTGCAATACAATTCATTTCATTAAATTTCTGATAAATTTGTGATGTATTCGTCTCAGATTAGTTAACAGATTAAGTTAAATTTTGCTTTCATATAAATTTTTAGCCAGAAAATATGCATGTGAATTATCAGGCCTGATAAAAGTAATATACTGGTTCATTCCAATAATAACCCTATGGTTTCACGATTTTGCGTTTTTTGCCTTTACTTATTTTTCTTTGTTTTTCTCCCTATTTTGTGTTGATGGATTGTTGGTTTTATTATTGAACCAAAAGTTGGGTAAAGATTTTAACAGAGCAGTTTTGGCTTCATGCAGTGCATGAACCATATGCAGCGTTGTTTTGATTCTATAGTCTGTGCATTGTAAAAAGCCAAAACTGCTCCGTAAAATATTTACCCCAAAAATCTTTATTTTTATAAGGAAAAGTTTGATCTGAATCCGTACTAACAAGTTGTGTTAGGCACTGCATTTGCTGCTAATGAATCCACTAATTAAGCTGTTACTTGGTCGGTGAAATCGTTCAAAATTACTTTTCTTAATTCATCAATTATACAAGTTAGCAGTTTTATCAAATTAATCAATTATAGTTTTGAAAGTGTAGATCTGCATGCCAGAATCCCAATTCACTGTTGAAATTGTAAACCTAGAATCCCAATACAACCTGAAACTCCTAGATAAAAGACAAAGTAAACCTAGAATCCCAATTCAACCCAAATAACAGTAAACTGAAATTATAGCAGAAATTGACCTGGAGTACTGGAGAGACCAGTAGAAATACTGACAAATCTTCTCCAAAACAGCGCCGCTGATCTCAGGAAACCTCACCTCTCCATGCTGCGTCTCAGCAAAACTCCCTTTTGTAAAAAAAACAAATTCACGTGTTATTCAAATTCAACACGAGGGTTTCAATTTCTCGCGAGAAAGAAAGAAAGAGTTACCGCTTACCGGGGGAGGTGAGCATATTGCGAAGGGTATTGGAAACCATGGCCGCTCTTTTGTCGATCACGAATTCGAACCCATCGGCGCTGATCAGCTTCACTGTTTCCTCATTCCTCATCTCTCCTTCTCTCTCTCTCTCTCTCTTTCTCGCGAGAAATTAAAAATGAATAATTTAATGAGAAAATTCTCGGGATATAAATAATCGCCGGAGAAAGGAGACGGGCGATAAGATTACTCTGCGCTAACGCACCGTTTGTGTTTATCTGTTAACCGTCCGATCTGAATCTGAACCTTTAATGTTCGTGTTAACATCATATGAACGGATGGGATCTAAAACCAAAGGGTATGTTAGTGCAGAGAATATGAATTCAATAATGTCAAAATAAGTTCCAGGGGGCGATAAGTTTCCTCTGCATTAACGTACCATTTGAGTGTATATATGGACTGTTCGATCAGAATTAGTGACTTTAAGATTCGTGTTGACATATAACAAACCGATTTAGATTTACAATCAAAGGGTGCGTTGATGCAGATGATATGAATTCCATAAAGGGAAACTAAATTCCAGGACCACCACGACGGTTTCCATTTCTCAATCGAATTCACATTCTCCCCGGTACCGTAAAAGGGTATCTTTATAATTAGTCGATCAGGACCGTTCCTTTAACTTTGCACGAATCTCAAAGTATAAATAATATTGCCCCCTGCGCTAGCCCAAATCTCAAACCGTAAAGTGAAAGGAATCTTTTACACATATTGGAGAGGATCTCAATCTTGCTTTACGTCAGCATAGGATTTGTACGGGTTTCTGCTTATTAGGTTCCTCGTCATCTCAAATCTTGTTGCCCTCCATTTCTGTGATTATGCTTATCCTCCTGGTGCAATTAGTAACCCAACTTGCATGTACTAGAAGGATAACGGGCCATCTCCAGTTTATGAAACTGGAGAAGTGTATATGATGCAATGGCACATTGGACTCCGAATCTCTGAGGTAACTGAAACTTTATGTTTAGATCTGGAACGTCAGATCAGAATCTGAGCAAATCTGGGCAGAGGAGGAATGCACGGGTCCCTTTAATGTTCGTGCCAAAGAAGATCGGACGGTTTGATATAAACTCAAAATTTATGTTACCTTAGAAATTTATTTGAAAGCAGTCACGGTGTCCTACATGTCCAACCAAACGGGCCTGCTTGTTTTTCTGGAAATTGAGGGAACATTTCATGTATACCCCTCAAAAAACTTCGAAATTGCGTATTTTCTCCTTTATAATTCATAATATCACATTTACCCCTCTAAATTTCAAAAAATTACAAACTTACCCAATTTATTGACTTTTTTTATTGAACTCATTTTAAATTTATAAAGTTTCCATATATACCTTTTTCGAAAAATCAAAATATATAGTGCATGTAAGAAAAATGTTCATTAGTCTAATTGGTCGTTTTCTGAGGGCGATGGTTTAATATAGAACTAGAATTTTTGTATTTAATATAGAACTAGAATTTTTGATATTTTATTTATATAATACAAGTATTGAATTAATAATATAATTTAAAAAAATATAATATAGTAGACGTATCGTATCCTTAATTTTTAAAAATTGCCGTATCGCCGTATCCGTATCGTATACCATGCAACATAGATCATATCCAATTAAACGGGCCGGGTTTAATAATGGTCTTATTTACAAACGGGCTGGGATAAATCGAGAATGTAACATAACTGGGCCTTCTTGTTTTCCTGCCTTTTTCTCTCTAATTTTTCTTTCATTTTATTTTCTGAGTAAAGATTTTAACAGAGTAGTTTTGCCTTCATGCAGAGCACTAACTACATAAATAAAACAGGGCTGCATATGGTTTGTGCGCTGCATGAAGCCAAAACTAATCAGTTAAAATATTTACCCCATTTTCTTCTGACGTTCAGCTGAAAGACGAGGCCACAAGCTCTAAGGTAACAGAATAATTGAGTTTTTATCTGGACCGTCCGATCAGAATTCCAGCCAATCTGGCCCTTAATATTCGTGCTAAAGCAGATCGGGCGGTTCAGATCTAAACTCAAATTTCTGTTAAAGACTAGCTTCTTTCTCTTTCTCGTTCTCTCTCTTTTTTTGAAGATCCTTTCTCTCTCTTTCTTTCTCACTTTTCAAGTTTCAATTCTCTCTCCACTCCACTAACCACTGTCTCTCTCTCTCTCTCTCTCACATTCTCTCTCTTTCCTCCACTTTCTCTCCTCTCGTCCAAGAAACTTGTAATTGTGAAGAAAAGGCGACGGATTCCGCCTCTGGTGGTGGCTTAATTAGGTAAAATCTCCACTTAGATTTGTTAATTTCAAAGTAAAACCCTAGATATGGAAATGTCTTTATTGTTCAAAGCACTTGCTTTCAAATTGAAAACTTTCAGGTAATTTGATGATTGTTACTGTTGTGGGTTTCCAAAAATTGCAATTTGTAACTTTGAATTATTAATTTGTGCACTTCCCTGTGTAATTTAATTAATTGGGTACTAATTATATTAATACATAGACAATTTTACCCTTCATTAATTATTTCTTGTAAAAGTCAATTCTCTCTAGCATTATTATGGATTTTCTTTTCTTAAATGTTCTATTTAATTTCTATCTACAATTATTGTTCAAAGCACTTGCTTTCAAATTGCAAACTTTCAGTTGAATTAGTTGCGATCCTGGCAATTTCTAATTTTGAATTATTAATTTGAGCTACTGATTTGTGGAATTTGGTACCGAGTGTGATAACAAAATTGTGTGATTTAATTAGTTGGCTACTGATTTGTGGAAGTTCAAAATTTTGTGCTTTAAATTATTGAGCTGAGTACAAGAATAGATGACAATTTTACCCTTCATTAATGCATTATTATAGGAGTTTCTTTTCTTAAATGTTCTATTTATAAAAAAAATTAAATGTTGTCAATTAGGCAATGTCACTGTAATTTATGGGTTCTCATTGTAACAAGGTACATAAGAGGAAAGTTGTGAAGAAGGGGGCATTTCCGTCATTTGCCGATCAACGATGAAGATTGAGGTGCTTATTGGATCCGATTAAAAGGCCCCAATTGTAACTCAAGAATAGGTAGGTATGATAGATTTAAGTAGTTACTAGGGAGTAATTTAGGAATTTGGGAATTTGTAATTTTCTATTTTACTCTACTTCTAGGATATGACAGAGAGAATGAAGGATTTCTTTGGGAGCCCGGGTACATGGACCGGATTTGCTTTGAGGAGCGCGCAATGCGGGTTTGCGGCTGCATCGGTTGGAGTTATGGCATCCGCTAATAGTTTCTCTAATTACACTGCCTTTTGGTACTTTTTCATTTATTTTCTTCTTTATTAGCTTTTATTTGTCGCAGTTTCTATTTGGTACTATGCATAGTGCATATTGGTCCATACTATGGATCAATATCTCCATTTTGAATTTGTAAACAATTGATTTGATCCGTTTAACATGATCTTTATATGAAAATGTACTTGTAGATGAAATTTTACATTTCTTATAAATTTTTTACTTTTTTTTTAGATATGTAGAAAATCACTTGATCCGAAGATTCTAGACCATTCAAAAGTAGTGATTTTCTACCTATCTAAAAAATAGTAAAAAATTCTAAAAAATGTAAAATTTAGTCTGTGAGTACGTTTTCATATGGAAATCACGTTGAACGATTCAGATCGACTATTTGGACTTTTGAAAACAAAAATGATCCATAGCACGGATCAATCTGTGCTGTGCATAGTACCATAGCCTCAGTATATATGTTAGCAGGTTATATTATACATTTATACATGATGATACTATGTTCTGGATGTATATTGTTGGCTATAGAGGCTATTATCTTTTGACATCTCATAATTGGTTTGTTTTTGCATGGATGGTTTGAATTGTAACTGATTTTGTATTTATTTTGTTTATTGCTGAAAAATTGTAGTTATTTAATAGCATCAATGGGGCTACAATTGCTATGGAGTTTGGGTCTTGCATGTCTCGATATTTACGCGCTCAAAACCAAAAGAGACCTTCGCAATCCCGTGCTTGTTAGTTTGTTTGTGGTGGGCGATTGGGTAATTTCTCTATCCCTTTTAATAATCCGTAGGTGTGTTCATTGAACCCATTTTATTTGGTTTTCAACCGAACCGACAAATTTTGAATTCAACAGTTGGTTTTTTGGTTTAAATGGTTCGGTTCGGTTCGGTTGAATTTTTTAATTACTTCGGTTTTTTTATATTTGGCTCGGTTTGATCTCTCTTATTTCTCTATCCCTTTCGACAAACCAGTAGGGGTGTTCATTGGATCCGGTTTCTTTGGTTTTCAACTGAACAAATGGTTCGGTTCGGTTGAATTTTTGAATTACTTTGGTTTTTAATATTCGGCTCGGTTTGATCTCTCTTATTTCGGTTCAATCAAACAAACCGAAATTTACTTGATATTTACTTGAATTACTTCATTTTTTATATTTGGTTCGGTTTAATCTCTCTTATTTCAATTCGACTGGTATATATATCTCGATATTTATTTCTATGATTATTAAATGTATTTGTGTATGTATTGAGTTTTTACCTTTTGAAATTTAATCTCTCTTATTTGTTTCAACCAAACAAACCGAAATCAATTTTTAACATTAGATCTCTGCTGGTCTTGTTTAGGTTACAGCGATCTTATCCTTTGCAGCTGCGTGCTCTTCAGCTGGCGTGGTGCTATTATTCGAAAAAGATGTGCATTTTTGCAAAATGTTCCCCCAATTAGCGTGCGGTCGGTACGCTCTATCGGTATTATTGGCCTTCATAACATGGACTTTCACCGCTACCTCTTCAGTTTCTATGTTTTGGGTTCTTGCTTCTCTCTAATGGTGAAAATGTGAAGGTTACATGATGTGTTTATTGAGTTGATTTGGCTGTTGAGCTGAGTTATGTTTTTTGTGTATGTTTTTCTGGTATGGTTATATTGTCTAACTTAACCTGATACATTGATAATTGGTTCCTACCAGAAAACTTGATAACTTGTTATATTGTGCATTGTTATAATGTAGCTGACATGTTAATTTGTCAAGACTTCACTGGTACTCAACTGATACCAGATTTCATAATATTTACAGTTCACACTAAACTATTTTAGCTTCCTAGAGAAAAAAATTATATGAATAAATTATTATAATGCCAAAAGAAAGATGCAATTTGCTGGGTTTTCAAAAGGAACATTACATTACATTTTTTTTAACAAACAACTTTAAGCATTTACCAATAAAAAAAATAAAAAACTGAGCCAAAATTAGCACAAAAATGGATCTACTTGTTATCAGAAGAAAAAAAATGCCAATTTACACGTCCAATGTGATATACTCGTATTTTTATTTTCCTCAAGTAGCAGGCAAATCACTTGCTATTAAATTTCATTAAACAAAAGAAAAGATGTACATTGTTGAAATGTTACATATTCTAGGGTTTATGATTTAGGATTTTAGAATTTTGTTTCTTATCCCCACTAAAACAAATCAATTTCTCTTACACCCAATTCAACCCATAAAATAGTGAATCCATATCCTCCCATGTACCTGACTCAAGCAAATTACAAACGGACGGTCCAGATTAATCCAAGCCAGGTTAAAGGCAATCCGGTGCCTACAGAAACTATGGGAGTCCTTTTGAGATTCGTGCCAAGTTAAAAAACTAATCTGGACCGTCCATTTGTAATTTGCTTGAGTCCGGTACCTAGGGTGAATTGAATTCAAAAATAGTACGAATGATAACCCTAGAAAGCTGAATTGACATCCCCTCATGTTATCTGACTGAGTACAATTGAATCGGATAGTCCAAAATTGTTCTTTTTAACTTAGCACGAATCTCAAAGCTTAAATAATACTGCCCCTGCGCCATCCCAAGTAGGCACTGGCTGGGAGTAAATTTGGGCCGTCCGTTTCAATTGTGTTGAGTCAGGTACTTGGGAGGATACGGATCCTAGAAAGCTACCTTAAAAAATTTCATATATACCCCTACAAAACACAAATTAACATGGGTATCCAATTATCCAAAGAGCAGCATGTCTAATTCCAAAGCACAAAACCAACACCTACATTTCACTAATGCAACATCTTTTACAAATAAATTAACTTAAACAAATTACATATTCCAAAAAAAATCAATATTGGGAACAAAAAGGCTAATTTGAGTATTTGCTATTCATCTCAAACTATGTTAATAATTCAAAAGCATCAGAGTTTGAATCTGCTCCAAGTTTTTTCTTTTTCTTGTGGCCGAGTTTATTTTTTTGCCTAAATTGGTCTTTCAAACTCTTCTCCCATTCCTTTTTATGCTTATTATAAATGTACATAGCTGCTCTTGCATCCTCCACCTAATGCATCACAAAATCAAAATCAATTTGTTAAAAAGTGCTCAAAAGCATGCACTACTAGATAGGGGTGTTCATCGGGTTCGGTTTAATCGGTTTTAAACCGAACCGGGAGAGTTCGGTTTAATCGGTTTTAAACCGAACCGGGAGAGTTCGGTTTAAACGGTTTGGCTTTTCCGGTTAAATGGATCGGTTTTGGTTCATTTTTAAAACCGGCTTAATAGTTTGGTTCGGTTTAGAAATTTCAAAATCGGTTAGATTGAACCGACCGAATTTTAAACCCATCCCCCGTACGAACCAAATATTAAAAAAAAATTAAAAAATTAGAACATAATGTATATTGCTTGGTTTGGTTTAAAACCAGTTAAACCGAACCAAACAAAATTTTTAAATCTATCTTTAAACAAAATTCAAAAAATTAACAAGAAAATATTTATTTTAATGATTAATATCCTATTTCGGTTCAACCGAACAAACCGAAATTTACTTCTGTTTGTACTTATAGTTCTTATTCTATTTCGGTTTGGTTAGATTTAATTTTTAAAAACTGAATAAAACTTCGGTTTGCCTATTTTAATTCGGTTTGGACCGAACCGATGGACACCCCTACTACTAGAGTTGCAAAAGAACCTTTATTTTAAAATTTGCAAATAACTCAACATAACACATTAAAACTTTATTTAACTTGAGTGAACCTTTTGTTAAATTTTAATAAAATACATGTTTCTAGTATCTGACAAACTCCAAAAAGTTGACATTGCAATTATACCCTTATAAAAAAGAAAACAATAAAGTAAGGATGTCACATACAGGGCAGTGCTCCTTTTGTTGAATTTTAACACTTAGTATTTCAGCTGCTAGATCCTTCAAAGCTCTCTTTTTTGCCCCCCTGTTATCAATTTACATGTCAATTTATTTGATGCTAAATAAATTCCAAAATAAGAAAAAAAAAAAAAAAGATACCTTCGTAGCGGGTCATATTCTGAGGTATCCCTTGTGTCCTTCTTTGGGTGACTCAGTAACAAAGCCTAGAACAGTTTACCAGTATTACTCATACTATCTTTGAAAATTATCTAGGGTTTTCTGACCCAAAACTTTATAAAGATTTATAATTATGTAAAGGTAAAAACCATATTAATAAAAAAGGAAATGTTCCATGCATTCTCCTCTGAAAAAAGTAATAATTAAAAATCTTCCTAAACTATTAAAAAATATCATCTATACCAGTACACTTTAAGGTTCTTGATTATCTTTGAAAAATTATCTAGGGTTTTCTGACCCACGAAGCTTTATAAAGATTTATAATTACGTAAAGGTAAAAACCATATTAATAAAAAAGGAAAATTTCCATGCATTCTCCTCTGAGAAAATAAAAATAAATCTCCCTAAACTATTAAAAAATATCATCTATACCAGTACACCATAAAGTTTTTGACTATCTCTGAAAAACTATCTAGGGTTTCTGACCCATGAAGATTTATATAGATTTATAATTATGTAAATGTCAAAACCATATTAATAAAAAAGGAAAATTTCCATGCTTCTCTGATGAAAAAGTAATAATTAAAAATCTCCCTAAACTATTAAAAAATATCATCTATACCAGTACACTATAAAGTTTTTGACTATCTTTGAAAATTATCTAGGGTTTCTGACCCATGAAGATTTATAAAGATTTATAATTATGTAAATGTCAAAAACCATATTAATAAAAAAGGGAAATTTCCATGCATTCTCCTCTGAAAAAATAAAAATTTAAAAATCTCCCAAAACTATTAAAAAATATCATATATACCAGTACACTATACAGTCTTTGACTATCTTTGAAAATTATCTAGGGTTTCTGACCCATGAAGATTTATAAAGATTTATAATTATGTAAATGTCAAAAACCATATTAATAAAAAAGGAAAATTTCCATGCTTCTCTGATGAAAAAATAAAAATTTAAAAATCTCCCAAAATTATTAAAAAATATCAGTCTTTGACTATACAGTCTTTGACTATCTTTGAAAATTATCTAGGGTTTCTGACCCATGAAGATTTATAAATATTTATAATTATGTAAATGTCAAAAAACATATTAATAAAGAAGGGAAATTCCATGCATTCTCTAGGATTTATAAAGATTTATAAAGAAGGGAAATTCCATACCAGTACACTATACAGTCTTTGACTACCTTTGAAAATTATCTAGGGTTTCTGACCCATGAAGATTTATAAAGATTTATAAATGTAAAGGTCAAACCATATAAATAAAAAAGGGAAATTTCCATGCATTCTCCTCTGAAAAAATAAAAATTCAAAATCTCCCTAAACTATTAAAAAATACCATTTAAACCAGTACACTATAAAGTTTTTAACGGGGCAGACTGTACATAAATTTTACAAAAAAATAAAATAAAAACCTTGAGGTCATGATGCAATGCATGGCCCACAATGATGCGGCCTTTGATCAGCTCAGCTACTCTTTCTTGAACAGCCCAAAACTCCTTGGCTGAAAAATATATAAAATGTACCAGTGCATAAAATTTATCCCAAATAGAAGGACTAAAATGAGACAAAAAGACAAAACAAAGGTTTAGTTCTTTACCTATCTTCATGTGCTTGGGGCGGATTCCACTGATTCTTGTACGGTAGTCTACTATATGCTCTACAGGACGTACGTACTCGTCATATACCACATTTCCCCATATATTAACCTAACATAAGTTTAGTTTTTATTCATTAATTACAAATATAAACAAAAACATTTTTCAAATGATCAACTATGCAAGTACTATTACTATGAACACTAACAGCATTATAATATAGTACTTGTGCAGTATCAGACCTGAATGGTATGGTGATTATACAAATAGAGGTGTTCAAACGGTGAGTTCAGTTAAAACTGAATAAAAATAATCAAACCAAAAAAAAAAAATTGATTTTTAAAAATCTAACCGAACCAACCAAATAACAAAAGCATACCAGTACTGAAACAATAGCATTATAATCTGGTACTTATGCAGTATCAGACCTGACTCGTATAATGATCCTAAGAATAGGGGTATTCAAGCAATCAGTTCGGTTAAAACCAAATTAAAATAGACAAACAATAATTGTATTTGGTTTTCAAAAATCTAACCAAACCAACCGAACCGAACCAATTAATATAACATTTGTGGGTTCGGTTGAAAACCAAATAAACCGAATCCAATGAACAAAAAAACCTAATTGGAGAATATATGAATAAAAAAGGAACTATATTATCTGATTTATGCTACAAATTGAAGAGAAATTACTCACCAATGTGACCCTTGCAAGAGCACTCTTGCTTCCTTCAAACCCAACTCCAACCATCTCACAATCAATCGCTAACACCTTTGTCAAACTACAACACCAACCAATTCTCACGTAAATAAATAAACAATTAACCACAGTTTAAAGGGTATATAAGAAAATGTTCCTTTACCTGGTGTCGTCAGATAACGGGTTCAGCCCGGTAGTTAGTTCTGAATCCGATGAAGGTCTCTCCTTGCGCTTCCCTAGGATTGTATCCACAGCGGGTTCGGGTTTAGAGTGTAAACGGAGTTTGGATTGAAGCTGCACCCAATTAGGGTTTAGAGATGACGGCTTGTTCGACCTGGCTTTCCGTTTCGGGTTCGGGTTCGGGTTCGGGTCGGAGTTCGCCTGAGTCGGTGCGGTTGGTAATTGCTTCACCATCGTTTGGGTTTGAGTTGGCGCCTACAGAGAGAAGCTTTTAAAGCCGACAGGGAGTACACGAGAGGAAATTTTGGGTAAATATTTTAACAGAGCAGTTTCCACTTCATGCAGCGGACTAACCATATTGAGTGCTGCTTTCATTCTATAGTCTATGCGCTGCATGAAGCTAAAATTAAGCTGTTAAAATATTTACCCGGACTTTTTACAAAAAGGTCCTCCGAAATAAATAATTTGTTGTAATGTAGATCTAAGGATCAGCTGTGGTGTTGCACAGTGTGTGGTTTTGTATTTTATGTTTTTAGAGTTACATTCAGAGTTTGATTTTTATCTGGTTTTGTCACTGGGAAGCCTTCTGCGCATGAAATATGAGTTCAACTTTGGATTATTTTGGTTGTGGTTTCATCTTGCACATAGAGACGGAATATGCTTAAAGATAGTGTCTCGTACACGATCCTGGTATTATCCTTTCAAATTAATTTATTAATTATCTGAATTGTTCTGAAAATTTACTCTAACAAAATGCAGTTGTTATTAAGCAAGAGATTTGTGTTAACTGTGGAAAAGCAATGAATAAAAATTTGATAAAAGACAAAAGGAGACTTTAAGAACCTTATGCGAAAAAAGTTAAAAAGCTATAAAGGAAGCAAATCAGGTAAAGAAAAAGACTTGACTTAAGAATTTAAGCTAAAGAGGAGCATTAATTTTGTCTAAAAATTTATGTTATATTGGATTAAGAGTGACTTACAGGACAAAGCATGCAAAATTGCATTTAAAAAACTCTCTCACCTCTCCCTCCTCTCCCTCTTTTTTTTTTTTTTTTAAAAGACTCTCCCTTTCCTCTCTCTCTCTCTCACTCTTTTGGATTAAATTTATTCTAACAGAATGTTGCTGCTATTAAGCAAGAAATTTGTGTCAAATGTGGAAAAGAAACGAATAAAAATAATAAAAGACATAATGATAATCTAAGAATCTTATATATGTATGTGAAAAAAAGAACTTTTCTTTGGTCTATTGGCAAAGGCACATGGCTCCTGTGTGGAGGTCATGGGTTCGAAACCCACAAAGTGGAGAAATCATCTATATTAATACATAGGGGTTTGAAATGTGTTGGGTGGCTTGACCCCTAACCCATATTTAAAAACAAAAATGTATGTGAAAAAAGTTAAGAAAATGTAAAGAAAGCAAATTAGCTAAGGGAAAAGACTTGACTTAAGAATTTAAGGTAAAGAAAATCTTTAATTCTGTCTAAAAAATTTATGTTTTATTGGATTAAGAGTGATTTACTCGTCAAAGCATAAAAAAATTGCATCTAAAAACTCTCCCTCATCTCCCTCTCCCTCTTTTTTCTAAAAAAAAAACTCTCCTTCTCTTCTATCTTTTTTTTTTTTACAAAGTTATCCTAACAGAATGCAACTGCTATTAAGTAAGAAATTTGTGTCAACTGTGAAAAAAAAAACAAATAAAATATGATAAAAGACAAAAGAAGACTCTAAAAATCTTATACATATATGTGAAAAAAAAGTTAAGAAGCTGTAAAGAAAGCAAATCAGCTAAGGGAATAGACTAAACTTAAAAATTTAAGCTAAGGAGATTCTTTAATTCTATCTAAAAAAATATGTTTTATCGGATTAAGAGTGATTTACAGGCCAAAACATGAAAAATTCCATCTAAAACCTCTCACTCCTCTCCCTCTCCTTTTTTTTAAAAAAAAGTTTCTCCCTCTCTTCTCTCTCTCTTTTGGACAAAATTATCGTAACAGAATGCAACTGCTATTAAGCAAGAGATTTGTGTCAACTGTGGAAAAGAAATGAATAAAATATGATAAAAGACAAAAGAAAACTAAGAAAATTATACATGTATGTGAAAAAAATTAAGAAGCTGTAAATAAAGCAAATCAGCTAAGGGAAGAGACTCTACTTAAGAATTTAAGCTAAAGATAATCTTTAATTCTATCTAAAAAAATTATGTTTTATTGGATTAAGAGTGATTTACAGGCCAAAGCATAGAAAATTGCATCTAAAACTCTCCCTCTTGTCCCTCTCCCTTTTAAAAAAAAAAACTCTCCCTCCTCTCCCTCTCCCTTTAAAAAAAAAAACTCTCCCTCCTCTCCCTGTCCTTTTTAAAAAAAAAAACTCTCATTCTCTTCTATCTCTCTCTTTTGGACAAAATTATCCTAACAGAATGCAACTGCTATTAAGCAAGAAATTTGTGTCAACTGTGGAAAAGAAACGAATAAAATATGATAAAAGACAAAAGAAGACTCTAAGAACCTTATACATATATGTGAAAAAATTAAGAAGCTGTAAATAAAGCAAATCAACTAAGGGAAGAGACTTGACTTAAAAATTTAAGCTAAAGATAATTCTCTCCCTCTCTCTTTTAAAAAAAAAAAACTCTCTCTCCTCTCCATCTCCCTTTTTAAAAAAAAACTCTCCCTATCTTCTCTCTCTCTTTTGGGCAAAATTATCCTAACAGAATGCAACTGCTATTAAGCAAGAGATTTTTATCAATTGTGGAAAAGAAACGAATAAAATATGATAAAGGACAAAATAAAACTCTAAAAACCTTATACATGTATGTAAAAAAAATTAAGAAACTGTAAAAAAACAAATCAGTTAAGGGAAGAGACTTGACTTATAAATTTAAGCTAAAGATAATATTTAATGTTTTCTAAAAAAATTATATTTTATTGGATTAAGAGTGATTTACAGGCCAAAGCATGAAAAATTGCATCTAAAAACTCTCCCTCTCCCTTTTAAAAAAAAAAACCCTCCCTTTTAAAAAAAAAAAAAAAACTCTCCTCTCCCTCTCCCTTTTAAAAAAAAAAACTCTCCTTCTCTTCTATCTCTCTCTTTTGGACAAAATTATCCTAACAGAATGCAACTGCTATTAAGTAAGGAATTTGTGACAACTGTGGAAAAGAAACGAATAAAATATAATAAAAGACAAAAGAAAACTCTAAGAACCTTATACATGTATGTAAAAATATTAAGAAGCTGTAAATAAAGCAAATCAGCTTAGAGAAGAGACTTGATTTAGGAATTTAAGCTAAATATAATCTTTATTCTGTCTAAAAAATTATATTTCATTGGATTAAGAGTGATTTACAGGCCAAAGCATGAAAAATTGCATCTAAAAACTCTCCCTCCTCTCCCTCTCCCTTTTTCTAAAAAAAACTCCCTCCTCTCCCTCTCCTTTAAAAAAAAAAAAACTCTCTCATTTCCCTCTCCCTTTTTAAAAAAAACTCTCCCTCTCTTCTCTCTCTTTTGGACAAAATTATCCTAACATAATGCAGCTGCTATTAAGCAAGGAATTTGTGTCAACTGTGGAAAAGAAACGAATAAAATATGATAAAAGACAAAAGAAGACTCTAAGAATCTTGTACATGTATGTAAAAAAATTAAGAAGCTGTAAATAAAGCCAATCAGCTATGGGAAGAGACTTGACTTAAAAATTTAAGCTAAAGATAATCTTTAATTTTGTCTAAAAAAATTATATTTTATTAGATTAAGAGTGATTTACAGACCAAAATATGAAAAATTGCATCTAAAAACTCTCTCTCCTCTCCCTCTCCTCTCTCTCTCCCCCTCTCTCTCAAATGTGAAAAAGACACTAAACATGTGTTTAGATGATTTCCCTTAATTTATTTAACTATTTTGAGTTTACAGAGATAAAGTCTTCGGGTCGGACCAAATTGAAATCAAAACGATCCAATTGTTGCTTAAGTTTCTGAACGCACAGATGGCAACATTGTATAATGCCACAGTTAATCCCACCTCCAACTAGATAAACCTCCTTTAACCCTTTCTCTTTCTCACAAAAACAAAACCTCTCCAAATCTCTTTACAGCAGCCATGGCCGCTTCTATCCAAACCTCTCTCCCTCTCTCTTTCTCTCTCTCTCTCTCCAACCCAAGAAGAAAGTTGCCTTCTTCTTCTCTCCCTCTGTCGAAAGCTTGCAACTTGAGCAGTGTAAAGAGTCCCTTCCTCTCCATTTCAATCCCCAATGGAGGAGGCCATGAGAGGCTTGTCGAGGCGAGAGTCGTCTCTGGTCAGATCAAAGGACCCATTCCTCGTAGGTACTTGGGAGATGATTATGTTGTGGTGAGTACATATTTTGGTGTGCATTTTAGTCCCTGTTTTTTTATTAATTTCAAAGTACCCATTTATTAAAGGAAGGAGGAATTTCATGTATACCCCTCAAAAACTTCAAATTTACTTATTTTATTTTCACCTCTAAGACTGACATTTTTCTTAAACATGCTACATAATTTTTATGCTTTTAATAAATGGTAAAATGGGTATTATATAAATTTAAAATGAGTTATAATATAAAAGACAATAGAATAGGTAAATTTGTGACTTTTTGAAGTTTAGAGGTTGGAATATGTAATTTCAAAGTTTAGAGGGGGGAATATGTAATAGTTTTTGAGGGGTATACATGAAATTCCCCCGTTAATTAAAGGAAATTTTTGAAGGCACTTACTATCAGGGATGCAAACCATATTTTATTTCATGGATAATATAGTGTAAACGATCAATTAAAATTGTAGAATTTGGAAAATATGTACGGAAATTGAGAACTGCTTCTTTTTCATTTTTATAATTTGAGTAGAAAAAGGTGACCGGAAAACAAGTACATCAAATGGTAAAAGCGACGAGAAACCTGCCTTTGATTATTGGTTTCTACGCCACGTGGTGTGGTCCCTGCGTGCATATGGCACAAGAGCTCGAAATGGTATATATATATATATCTCTTCTCAATTTACATAAGCTTACAAATCATAGTTCATGAAATGTATGGTAAAAATATAAGAACTATTCTATTATATGAATTCGTATCTCCAAATTTTACATTTTTTAAATTTATTTTACTATTTTTTTTATCGGTAGTAGTAACTACTTTTGGATGGTCTAGAATCTTTAGATCTAGTGATTTTCTACTATCTAAAAAAATAGTAAATTTTTTCTAAAAAAATAAAATTTGGCCTCCAAGTACTTGCCTTCCTAATTTACTCACAACTATGCCCAAATTACCCTTCTTCCACACTGTCTGTTTCTACATAAGGGAAGAAGAAGAAATGAGTGGTTTGAGTTCTATGTAGCACAGGTGGTCTATATTTTTTTGTTATTTTCTGTTTTTGGAAGGTCATGTTAGGTATATCTTGTTTATATTGTGACCATTTTTAGGGTCATGCAAGAAACTGTATATGCATTTATTTGAGTGTTTTTTTTTTAAAATCATATTTTAACAAAGGTGCTATTAGAAACTACCAGAATCTATGCCAATTTTTTTTTTTTTTTGAGAAACTTGGTAGAAGCTACCAAGGGTTTGATTGAATATAAAGCAATTCTTACATGTACATTTTTGCTGCATCAAACAAATAGAAAAAGTACAACACTCATACTGATCCTAGCAAGTTTTAAATTTAACTGAAATGAAAATCACAATAGCACAGTTGTTTAGCAAGAACTTCAGCCATAGGCCTACTTCCAGTGCAATCTTGCTAGCCAACAGGTGGGGTGGCAATCTGTCATTTCTGAAAATCACCGCGTTTCACTGTTTCCAAATTGCCCAAACTGCGCAAACGAACCAGCAAAGCCAAGTCCCACCCTTCATTCTGTTGCCTATCTCAGAATTCGGTACCATGATTGTCCTACCAAGTTTTAGAGATAGAAGGTACCATACCTGCCTTGCATACGGGCAAAGAAATAAGAGATGTACAGCTGTTTCTAGTGGGCAATTTCTGCACATGGCACAATCCAACTGGCAATTGATGTGTCTCTTAATCAATACATCATGCGTGAGAATTTTTCCTTTTAACATAAAAAAAGCGAAAATTTTCACTGACTGGGGGCATTTAGCATACCATAACTTCATGAACCGCCACTCTATTCGTACCCCCCCCCCCCATCAGAATCTCATAAGTTGCTTTTGCTGTGTATGAACCGCTGCTCCCCCATCGCCAGAAAATACTGTCTCGCTGACCCGGTACCAGTGGTACTGTAGGGACCGGTATGGAAGGTAGAAATTCATAAAAAATTGCCAAAGCATTCTTCAAGGCTATATTTGGGATAACTGGTCTTGGGTTGCTATCTTGCCTAAGCAGTTGAACTATGCCCAATTTTGATGTGACTGTTTTCTGGATAAATTTACTTAGTGTACAATATTGTGCACATTAAGTAAAAAAGATAATTATAAGGAACAATGGCAAAAGGACCAGTGCAAAATCCGGTAATTTTTACTTTTATTATATACCAGTAAATTTCACGACTTACTGGTACGTTTTGCTATATACTGGTACATTACTTGTATAAGTTGGGTACTACTTGTAATTTCAGCTTGCGGTGGAGTATGAGGATCGTGCTATAGTTGTGAAGGTCGATACTGATGAGGAGTATGAATTTGCAAGAGATATGCAGGTAATATTTTATCTACTTTTTTTTGAATGCACTTGGTAATGGTTGCATTTTATATTATGGTTGAGTTAGATGGTTCATTCCTAAAATTATATTAATATTAATTCATGAGTGAGGCTATGGTACTATGCATAGCACAAATTGGTCTGTACTACAGATCAATATTTTTGTTTTCAAAGTTCAAATAGTAAATCTGAACCGTTCCATGTGATTTCTATATGAAAATGTACTTGCAGACTAAATTTTACATTCTTTAGAACTTTTTTACTATTTTTAGATAGGTAGAATATCACTACTTTTGAATGGTCTAAAATTGTTAGATCAAGTGATTTTCTACCTATTTAAAAAAATAGTAAAAATATTTCAAAAAAATGTAAAATTTGATCTTCCAGTACATTTTTATATGGAGATCATGTTTAACGGTTTGAATCGACTGTTGGAACTTTGAAGTTTGAAAATATAGATTTGAATCCATAACACTGTTCCTTGTTTGAAATATAGATATGACTCCATAGCCTCACTCTTAGTAGTATATAAAAATTGGATATTTTTGTTTAAATTTTCAGGTTCTGAGGCCTGCCAACATTGTATTTTATTAGCCCAAACCCGAAGAAAAATGCGATTAGAACAGAAGGGCTTATTCCTTCGGTCGTGATCCACGATATAATTGACAATGAGATGTAAAAACGAAGAGAATTCTGAGTTTTGTATTCCTTGATTTATATTATTATCATGTTTTTGATGTAGGAAAGTGTTAGTTTTAATTTTTGTAGATTAATTAATTTCAAATTTTGATCATATATTTAGATTTTAGAATCATGAGGTTGGTTCTTGTACTGTTAGAGGTTAAAGTTTCCCTTGTGTTATTATTTATCTATTATATTGCGGGGGAGATGAAAAATTTGAATTAAGCATCCCACAACAAGTGACTAATTCATGATAATCAATGAAATTAAAATAGCAAATTTGAATTAAGCTTGCAGAAATATATATATTTTTTAAAAGAAAGTTGGAGGTGAGTCTTTATCTATTATCTATGATTGACAGAGATTAGTGCACAGTTATCAAACTATTTTTTTTATAAAATAATGACATAAGATAAACTCTTCATCTTAGAATATTCAGAGGAAATTTTAGTGAAAAGAAAAGAAAAGAAAGTATTTGAACTAGTATATGGTTAATGCATACTCATCTAATTATTTTTTAAGATTAAGATATGAGACAAGTTTCTTATCTTAAAATATTTATATAAAAATTTTCATCTGAGTTTTAAATTTGCAATTTTTTAAGTGAAAGATATTAATTTTAACGAAATATTGGTTTTTGAAAAATGAAGACTAAGTTTGATCCGTGATATAAATTAATATTCTTGTTTTCAAAGTTCAAACAGTTTAGAATCTCTTTACTATCTTTTACATGATAGTTCCAAATTTTTTAAATTTTGTGAAAAAAAGTAAACAATCTGAAAAAAATGTAAATTTTTGTCTTCAAATATATTTTCATATGAAATTATATAAATGATTCATATCAATTATTTAAACTTTTAAAAAAATATTATGAACCCATATTACAAGTTGGTCTGTAATATACATATTACACGTAACTTGCGTGACCATATGTTGTGACCAGATCTTTCGCGTGCTGTGCCGTGTCAAATTTTCAAAAGATGGTCATGGCACACGAATAGTCATAACACGTAACCGACACACGTGTCGTGCTGTTGTGTAACGAAGCCAGCTCCGCCGTGCCATTTTTCCAACTCTACAGTGATGCACTATGCATTTTGCTAAAAAAATGAGAATATTATAAATTTGGAAATTATTCTTATTTAATTTTCCTTTTTTTTATTCTTTAACTTGCCTAATAATTTAAGTGTAGTGAAATAAAAAAATTGTTATATGCACTAACTTTCAAATATTTCAATGATATCATTTACAAATAATTTGCAAATAACATTTTGATTAGAAAATAATTGCACTCTTTATGAAAAAAATGTATAATTTAAAAATAATTATTTCTGAATTTTTAGAAAAAATTATACCGACCTAACTAGATATGTTTATCGTTAAAAAAAAATTGGCTGGACGCTGTAAACAGTAGGGTCCATGTAAAAAAAAGGGACGCTGCGAACAGTAGCATCCACGTAAAAGAAACAACACAGGTTAAAGAATAAGACCAAAGAGGAGGGTTCAAATGTCTTCATTTTTTGTGTCTCCATGATGCCCCTATTTTAAATGAATATGAATACGAATCAAATATTAAACAAATAAGAAATTTGAACCTGTAGTTCAGATATTACAACAATATTTAGATATTATTTAATAAATTATTTTTTTCATTAGAAAATATAAGTAACATGAAATACAAATATAATTCGGATATTTCTTCACTATGGTGAACAAATTAGTTTGTCTCATGTTAAACTTATTATGTTGTTACATGATATATATCTAGTTAATAGAACTTAATCACTAACATAATCATATGTTCAATCAAAAGATATAAACAAAAAATATTCTCCCCTATAGATATACATAATTCTAAAACAAAATAGATATTCGAAAAATTAAAAATAATTATCCGTATCCACATAAATCACATTCATATGTATATTCGCTTTCGAATAAATTATATTAGTATTTGTATTCACAAACTATCCGTATCTAAATATTCAAATCCATGAAAATTCGAATACGAGCCTGGATACAGATGGAATTCTAATACGAATACGGATACAGACGAATAATATCTGACTCGTTTGCACCCCTACACATAAGGAGAGGAAGTGTGTTCCCTTCCTATGATTGATGGTTTTTCTTAAGGGCCTGTTCGGAGAGAGGAGGAATTGTAAAAGAATAGAAACACTGTGAAATTGAGAATTGATCACTCTTCTAGTCTATTCCAAATGTGTTCGACAAAAATAATAATTAGAACATGAAAAGTGAATAATAATTAAAATTAATAAATAGTACAAAATGACTCTTATGACCTTGTTGTGTTTCAATTGATGCACCACGTGCTGAATATTAACAAATGAATAAATCATATTTCATAAACTACTAAATACAATTATAATAAATAAAATTATGAAATAGAAAATAACAAAATAACAACAGTAAAATAATTTTTTTCTCTATATTATTTTCCAATATTTCTATCTATTTCGAGATATTTCAGTGGATAATATTTTTTTTATATCTGTTTGAATTTTGTTAATAGAAAAAAAAAGTGGAGAAATGATGTATTTTCTCAAGTTTTATTTGACAAAACTATTTTTGTTATACATAATTTTTTATTCCAAATCTTATTTTCAGAAAAAAAGAAATTTGGTTAGTCCGAATTTCTTGGTGGAAAGTATAATAAGTTGAGATGGTTGTAACTTTTATTTTTAGATCCTTCAATTTTTGTTCCCGTCTAAAAGTGAGCAGTTTTTTTTTTCCCCTAATTTGCAGAAATAAGAATTAGACCAACTAAAAAAAAGAAGCATAAAAGAAGCATCAATAAATTTTCAATTTCACCCAAACATATCATCTTATTTTATCAATGTTTGATTTGCATGCTTTTTGCACAATTTCATTCTACTATTGTCAAAGGTGAAGTTAGACTTTCAAACTATGAGGGTCAAAATGTGAATGTAAGTTAATCATATAAATTTTTTATGTTATACTATATAGAAAATCATGTATAAATATAAAAATTGAAAGTAAATGAAAGTCAATGGACCCCATAAGTTAACAACTGGCTCCTCCTCTGACAATAAAAATGAGTCATTACACAGAAACATGTATAGTTACCGTTACAATAAAAAAGGTGTAATTCCATTTGAGACAAAATTAATGAGAAAGGCCGAGAAAGGTATGAGTTTTCTAATTGACAATGATGGATCCGAATCTGCTGAAATATGAGGTTGGTATTGTTCATGGTGAAATTTCTGCAATTCGAATTCAGCCGTCGAATTGTTCCGAGATACGTGCAAGAAAAAATCAGCTGTTTCGAGATGCGTAATTCCGAGTTTTGTATTCCATGATTTATATTATAATGTCTTTGTTTTAGGAAAGTGCTAGTTTTTATTTTGTAGATTAATTAATTTAAAATTTGATCATATATTTTAGATTTTAGAATTGTGAGGTTGGTGCTTGTACTAAAGTTATTATATATGCTCCTTCTTTTGTGTTTGCTTCTTTGGTCAATGCTTGGTGCTCCTACCCATCAAAACTTTTGAAATTTCTTATTTTCCCATAAAAATTTAAAATTGCTTATTTTCCCATTTAAAGAAAATAACTTTGTCTATTTAGCCTTTTTTTTTTTCAATAATCTGAATATTTAAATTTGAAAGTATCATGAAATTCTTATTTAATATTAAATGTCTAAATTATAGCCTTCTCTTTCAATCAGCAATCCTTGTTGTAGTTGTTCTGAAAATAATAATAATAATAATAATAATAATAATGAGAGAACCTCCAAACATATCCAATTAAAATGTTGGAGGTTGAAGCAATCCTTTTCTATTAAATAAGAATTTGAGGTTTGAGCTTTTGTTTTTTTGTTTTCTAGAAATTTTAGGTTGGGATGAATGACCACTTCCTCAATAAGCTTCGGCATAATTTTTTAATTATTATATGATAATTAATGATGTATTAGAAAAGTCCACAATGAATTAAAATATATTTTAGGTTTGTTTTTCTCATGCCCTACGAAAGGAAACTCGGGTCCATATATATATCTCTATTTTCAAAGTTTAAACAGTCGATATGGATGTTAAAATATTTTTACTATTTTTTTCAAGGTTCTAAATAGCGTTTATAGCGTCGTAGCGGGAAGGCTAAAAAAAAAGCTATAGCGAATAGCGTCGCTATAGCGGAAGCTATTCCAAATAGCGTTTTTTTTTTTTTACATTTCGTATATTCAATATTTGTACTAAATATCAACATTATCTAAAGTCTCATAGAACAATAAATAACACCAAAGTAATTAAGAAATTATAATATTCATATTGAACCAGTACAAAGTTCAAATTGCGGTTCAAAATATCCATAGTAATATCATAAACTATCGATTTTTCCTATTAAAAATATCTTAAGCATCATGATTCATGACATAATTTTTTTTTTCTATTCAAATTTTATTTTCGATTTGGACTTTTTTCTATTCAAATTTCAATTTCTATTCCCAATTTCAAATTGATTTATCTGTAGCAAGTAGCAACAAATTCAATTTCGGTTTGAGATTTTTTTATCTTTATTTAAAACCCATATTGTATAGCGCAAATAGCGCGAATAGCGGACCGCTATAGCGCTGTAGCGGTCGCTATAGCGGCCGTAGCGCAAATAGCGCATTTTGATGTCATAGCGTAGCGTTTGGGGTCCAAAAACGCTATAGCGGCGCTATAGCGCGCTATTTAGAACACTGATATTTTTTATGATAGTCCAAATTTTTTAAATCATATAATTTTCTACTTATTTTTAGTAAAATAATGAAAAAAAAATGTAAAATTTGATCTTCAAGTACATTTCCATATAAAAATCACGTTAAATGATTCATATCAACTATTTCAAATTGAAAAATAAAAATATGAATCCATATTACAAGTTGACTTGTAATATACATAAATAAATAAGTTGGAACATGTTATTCTGATTTCAACCGTTCAAATTTTTTAATGCACAAATCTCAATGAAATCATTTTTCATGTGCGAATCTCAGCGAAGATCAACGGTTGAGATAGGAATAACAGGTTCTGGCTGTACCCAAAAATTGAACTAGTATGGTCATAGAGAACAATTCAAATTCGCTGAATCCTCCCAAAAACAAATCAATAGGAAAAATAAATAAATATTCAAGCAATCCTTTTGACCTAACAACAACATCATAATAATTTATAAACACACTTAATTAACTAGACTGATTAATTATCATTATCAATAATAATATCAATACTTAGTTATTTATTTAATTATTAATATTTGATTATTATTATTATTGTTAATATTAATATGATTATAATAATTATTATTAGTAATATAATTAATAATACATCAAATATTATTATTAATATAATTATTATAATAATATTTGATGGAATTTGTTATCATAATAAATTTCATGACAATGTACTTGATAAAATCTAGATTATGTCTCAGATTTTTTAATTTGTAGCCTCAATTTCATGATAATATATTTGGTGATTAGATGACTTGAAATGTAGGCTCAATTTATTTAAAACATGAATCGACACAAAACAATATGGTGTAAATACTTTCGAACATATATATTTAATTTTGCACATAATATATTGAATTTGAGGAGGGATCCACTTACATCCTTTTTTGGTGACACCATATTAAACCCTATATTTTTAAAGTCCAAACAGTTGATCCAAACCGTTCAACATGATGGATATATTAAAAATGTGCTTGCAGATCAAATTTTACATTTTTTTTTAATTTTTTTACTATTTATTAAGATGGGTACAAAATTTCAATGGTGTGAAAACAACAATTTTGTAAAATACTTAATAAATAGTAAAAAAATTCAAAAAAAAAATATAAAATTTGATCTCCAAGCACATTTAATATATCCATCATGTTGAACATTTGGATTGACTGTTTGGACTTTGAAAACTTTGAAAATGTAGGGTGTAATCCGGTGTCAACCAAAAAAGGGTGTAAGTGATCCCTCCTAATTGAATTTATCATTTTGTTTAGTACAAAATTTTTAAGAGATTGTAAATGATAATTTAGAGTATGTCCATATTTATGCTATAAAAACTCATGACATATACTTGATAACATGTAAAGTATATATGCCAGTTTTGATTATTATATAATTATAAACGAGTCCTCATTTTATTAACAACATGACTAGACCCACCTAACTTAATTGCTGTTTTTTGTGCATAAAATTTAATTAACACAGAACAAACCTTAAATTTCCATTACATCCATTTCTCCCCCCAAAAAAAAAGAAGTAACATAAAATTAAAATGAAGATTCACGTATATATATAAACCTCACTGGTAAATGAACTATAAGAACTTGCATGCTTCAGATCATGCATGTCTCCGATTCAAACCTCACTGGTAAATGAACTAGTAACAGCTGGGCTTGATGATGTCTGTGTCGAGTTCTTAGCCTTTATCCAACCATACCATAGGCACAGAGAGACTGCACCAACAGCCAGCAGTGGTATGAGCACATCAGACCATACGATAGGTGGAGGTAGCAGCAAGAAAATTCTCAGGGTCACCGAGATGACGATGAATACAATCCCTATTTTCATGGCCTGTTTCTGGAGCCATGCAACACCCCAACTCGGGTTGGTTATATAAATAAGTGTGATAGGTAAGGGGACAATGCTCCAAACGAAGCTGAGGAAATAAAAAAGCAAGTAGATCCTGTATAGTGTGATGTGATTATGTACGGACGTAGGTGGGTTTGCGAGTATAGTGAATGATCCGGACACAACAGCAATTGACACAGGCTGCAATTGCTCGGTTATATGCTCTGAGTTTGCTCGGTTATCTCCAGTACTGGCACTGTCACTGTCACGTGTGGTGATGATGTCTATAGGTGTTTGATCAGGTTCGGCCGGAGCAAGTACAGAGAGAGACTGTTGGTTTTGTACTGGTAGTGAGATTGTGTTATTGCGGGAAGTGGAACTCATGAGAAGAAGGCTCTTTGTGTGTTGGCGGGATGAAGTTAAGGTTGAGGAGAAAGCACCCATGGTGTTGCTTTGCTTGGGAGGAGAATTGGAAAATAAAACCCAGAATTAGCACAGCACAAGGAGCGGGCAAGAGGTCAGTGGCATTGCATGGCAGCAGATACAATATTAATAGAATCGTAGACTTGTACGTAAGTGCTCTTTTTTACATATCCTCGACGGTACCGTAAAAGATTCCCTTTTACAATTAGCTATTTACGGTTTGAGATTAACTCTCAGCCGGTTTGGGATTCGGGCTGACTGAGGGGGCAGTATTATTGGGCTTTGAGATTCGTGCCAAGTTAAAAAGAACGGTCCAGATCAAGTAATTGTAAAAGATTCCCTATTACAGTACTGCACTGGATATGAATTCGAAAAAATAGGGGTCAATAGGGGTCAACCGTCATTTCATTAAACACAATCAATATTTTTCTAGAAGAAAGAGATGTTATGGCATTAATGCACCATAGATATGTTTGTCTCAAAAAAAAAGTCTCACGAGTTTGCCTGAGCATTGCCATATGATGAGCTGTCATGTATTTTATATATAAATATATTCTGGTCCGTACAATTCGTATCTAACGGTTTAATATTAGTCCATGAGTGAGGCTGTGGTACTGCGCCGCAAATTGACTACGAATCAATTCAATTTTTTTTAAATAGTAAATCTGAACCATTCAACGTAATTTCGATATGAAAATGACTTAATTTCTGAATGAAAATGACTGGTTGTTATTGGTTGTTATAATCCGTAAAATTTAATCTGGTTAATTAGCTTAATAATTAAAATTTTCAACAAATTAAAACTTTAATTAGTTAGGTTAAATAAATATTTAGATAAAATATTTACAAAATTGATTATTTAGATCAATGTATTAAATTAGGAATTTTAGATTTGAAATTTAAAACTTATTTAAAAGTTGAGTTTTAATAAGGAAATAAATTTTATTAAACTAAATAAATTAAGATGATTATACGTAACTCCAATTAGAAATTCACGAAGCTCATATTTAATTCTTGTGAATACGAAATTCCGAATTTAATACGATCGAATAATAAGCAAATTAATTGATGATTGAATAAACAACCAGCAAATTGCAAAATAAACCAAAGATCATTCGAGCAGTACGAATTAAATGTTAAACGCAAATTTCGATTATAAACGAACTGTTCATTTTTTAGATCACCGAATTTAACTCCTATTGATTGATTTCGAGTTATCTTGGCCGATCGTTTATGGTTCTGCACGGATCACAAAGCCGATCCCTTTAATTCCCTTCCCTTCATCTCTCCTTTCTCTTTCTATTATATTGTACCTATCTAAAAAAATAATAAAAAAATTTCAAAAAATATAAAATTTGGTCTCCAAACATATTTTATTATGAAGATCAAGTTGAACGGTTCGAATCGACTGTTCGGACTTTCAAAATAGAGATAAAGGATGTGGAGCATATTGGAGTACAAAAATTATAGTGCATTTGAACCATCCTCATATATATATATATTTATCTTAATGTACATATTTATATGGAGATCATGTTTAACTGTTCGGATCGACGGTTTGAAGTTTGAAAATATAGATATGAATCCATGACATTGGTCGATGTTTGAAATATAGATATGAATCCATACCCTCACTCTTAGTGGTATATATAAATTGGATATTTTTGTTTAAATTTTCAGGTTCGGGGACTGCCGACATTGTATTTTATTAGCCCAAACCCGAAGAAAAATGCGATTAGAACAGAAGAGCTTGTTTCTTCGGTCGTGATCCACAATATAATTGACAATGAGATGTAAAAATGAAGAGAATTCTTGAATTTTGTATTCCTTGATATTATTATTATTATTATTATTATTATTATTATGTTTTTGATGTAGGAAAGTGTTAGTTTTATTTTGTAGATTAATTAATTTCAAATTTGATCATATATGTAGATTTTAGAATCATGACTCATGAGGTTGGTTCTTGTACTGTTAGAGGTTAAAATTTCCCTTGTGTTATTATTTTTTTTTTTTTATCTATTATATTGTGGGGGAGATGAAAAATTTGAATTAAGCATCCCACAACAAGTGACTAATTCATGATAATCAATGAAATTAAAATAGCAAATTTGAATTAAGCTTGTGAAAAGATAAGAAAAGAAAATATTTGAACTAGTTTATGGTTAGTAATGAATGAAAGCATGAAACTGAACTTATGAGTTAGCAATATGTAGAAAAATGAGAAAGTTGAAGGTGGCAGCCTTCATCTCTCATAGATTAATGCATACTCATCTAATTTATTTTTTAAGATTAAGACATGAGACAAGTTTCTTATCTAAAATATTTATATAAAATTTTCATCTGAGTTTTAAACTTGCAATTTTTTAAGTGAAAGATATTAATTTTAACCACTAGATGAAATATTGGTTTTTGAAAAACGAAAACTAAGTTTGATCTGTGATATAAATTAATATCTTTGTTTTTAAAATTCAAATAGTTAATTTGTATTGTTTGAATCTCTTTACTATCTTTTACATGATAGTTCCAAATATTTTAAATTTTGTGAAAAAAAGTAAACAATCTGAAAAAAATGTAAATTTTTGTCTTCAAATATATTTTCATATAAAAATTATATTAAATGATTCAGATCAATTATTTAAACTTTAAAAAAAATATTATGAACCCATATTACAAGTTGATATGTAATATACATATTACACGTAACTTGCGTGACCATATGCCGTGACCAGATCTTTCGCGTGATGTGTGCCATGCCAAATTTTCAAAAGATGATCACGGCATGCGAATGGTCACGACACGTAACCGACACACGTGTCGTGCCGTTGTGTAACGAAGCCAGCTCCGCCGTGCCATTTTTCCAACTCTACAGTGATGCGCTATGCATTTTGCTAAAAAAAAATGAGAATATTATAAATTTGGAAATTATTCTTATTTAATTTTCCTTTTTTTAATTCTTTAACTTGCCTAATAATTTAAGTGTAGTGAATAAAAAAATTGTTATATGCACTAACTTGCAAATATTTCAATGATATCATTTACAAATAATTTGTAAATAACATTTTGATTAGAAAATAATTTCACTCTTTTTGAAAAAAAATGTCTAATTTAAAAATAATTATTTCGGAATTGAAAAAAAAGATATACCGACTTAACTATATATGCTTATCGTAAAAAATATTACAACAATATTTAGATATTATTTAATAAATTATTTTTTTCATTAGAAAATATAAGTAACATGAAATACAAATATAATTCGGATATTTCTTCACTATGGTGAACAAATTAGTTTGTCTCATGTTAAACTTATTATGTTGTTACATGATATATATCTAGTTAATAGAACTTAATCACTAACATAATCATATGTTCAATCAAAAGATACAAACAAAAAATATTCTCTCCTATAAATATACATAATTCTAAAACAAAATAGATATTCGAAAAATTAAAAATAATTATCCGTATCCACATAAATCACATTCATATGTATATTCGCTTTCGAATAAATTATATTAGTATTTGTATTCACAAACTATCTGTATCTAAATATTCAAATCCATAAAATTCGAATACGAGCCTGGATACAGATGGAATTCTAATACGAATACGGATACAGACGAATAATATCTGACTCGTTTGCACCCCTACACATAAGGAGAGGAAGTGTGTTCCCTTCCTATGATTGATGGTTTTTCTTAAGGGCCTGTTCGGAGAGAGGAGGAATTGTAAAAGAATAGAAACACTGTGAAATTGAGAATTGATCACTCTTCTAGTCTATTCCAAATGTGTTGGACAAAAATAATAATTAGAACATGAAAAGTGAATAATAATTAAAATACAAAAATAGTAAAAAATGACTCTTATGACCTTGTTGTGTTTCAATTGATGCACCACCTGCTGAATATTAACAAATGAATAAATCATATTTCATAAACTACTGAATGCAAATTCAATAATAAATAAAATTATGAAATAAAAAATAACAATATAGTTAAAATATTCTAATTAAATGTTATATTAGTATTACCAACAGTAACATAATTTTTTACTCTATATTATTTTCCAATATTTCTATCTATTTCGAGATATTTCAGTGGATAATTTAATTTTTATATCTGTTTGAATTTTGTTAATAGAAAAAAAAAGTGGAGAAATGGTGTATTTTCTCAAGTTTTATTTGACAAAACTATTTTTGTTATACATAATTTTTTATTCCAAGTCTTATTTTCAGAAAAAAAAAAAGAAATTTGGTTAGTCCGAATTTCTTGGTGGAAAGTATAATAAGTTGAGATGGTTCTAACTTTTATTTTTAGATTCTTCAATTTTTTTTTCCTGTCTAAAAGTGAGCAGTTTTTTTTTCCCCTAATTTGCAGAAAGAAGAATTAGACCAACTAAAACAAATAAGCATAAAAGAAGCATCAATAAATTTTTAATTTCACCCAAACATACCATCTTATTTTATTAATGTTTGATTTGCATACAACATGCGGTGCTTTTTGCACAATTTCATTCTACTATTGTCAAGGGTGAAGTTAGACTTTCAAACTATGAGGGTCAAATGTGAATGAAAATAAATCATATAAATTTTTTATGTTAGATTATATAGAAAATTATATATAAATATAAAAAATTGAAAATAAATGAAAGTCAATGGACCCCATAAGTTAACAACTGGCTTCTCCTCTGACAATAAAAATGAGTCATTACACAGAAATATGTATAGTTACCGTTACAATAAAAAGGTGTAATTCCATTTGAGACAAAATAAGAAAAGCCGAGAAAGGGGATTTTTTTTTAAAACAGTAATTAAAATAATTAAAGTTAAAGAACCAACATGATTACCGAGTTTTTTACAAAAACAGCAAAAACCGAATAGCCTATTCGGTTAAGGGTTTTTTTTTGCTTCACCGAATAGCCTATTCGGTTTAGTGGGGTTTTAACTGGGGTTGTAGGATACGATGCCACAGAAAATCTATTTTATAGGCTTAACCGAATAGGCTATTCGGTTTGGTGTTTTTTTGGGCTTAACCGAATAGGCATTTCGGTTTAGTTTTTTTTTTTAGAGACTAAGAAGAGCAAAATAAAAAAAATCTAATACTGAAAATTTGAATTTTTTATTTAAATTATTTGACTTCTTTTGATATATAATTAGCATTACGCTAAATTAAGTTAAATTACACTAAATTATATTAAATTACGCTAAAATACGGTTAATTACGCTAAATTACATATGAATAGGGACGATATCTTTACTGAAAAAGCGAAAAACGATGGCGAAACTTCAAACGGTCATAAAACGGCGCTCGAGTGTCCGATTTCAGCAAATTACCACTTTTCAGAAAGCTTGCAAAAATACGCATGCGTCCGTGCCGGCAATGCCGGGCAATGCCGGATTCCAAAATTCAGAATCGCCAAAAAACTAAGGGAAGAGTCTCAAAACTTGAGTTGAAGTTTCCGATTAAGATTTTCATTTCTATTATTCAATCCAAGTAGCTCAGTAAATTAGTTACATAATGAACTTGTAGAATACCAATTTTTACTATTTTTGGAATTTTTTTACTATTTTTTATGATTCGTGAAAGATGGCACAGAATCAGTCTATTTTAGCGTAATTTTGCGTAGTTTAGTGTAATTCAACATAATTTATTGTAATACAGTGTAATTCAACATAATTTCAAGTAATTTAGTGTATTTTTTTTTGTTGCTAATTATAAATCAAAAGAAGTAATCTAACAAATAATTTAAACAAAAAATTCAAATTTTTAGTGTTAGATTTCTTTATTTTGCTCTTCTTAGTCTCTTAAAAAAAAAAAAAAAACCTAAACCGAAATGCCTATTCGGTTTAGGGGGTGTTACACGAATGGTTACATAGTTCGGGGATTTGTTTTTGTGAAAATAGGGTAAACCGAATAGCCTATTCGGTGAAGCAAAAAAAAACCCCCTTAACCGAATAGGCTATTCGGTTTTTGCTGTTTTTGTAGAAAATCCGGTAATCATGTTGGTTCTTTAACTTTTATTATTTTAATTACTGTTTTTAAAAAAAATCCCAAGAAAGGTACGAGTTTTGTAATTGACAATGATGGATCCGAATTTGCTGAAATCTAAAGTCGGTACTGTTTATCGTGAAATTCCTGTAATTTGAATCCAGTCGTCGAACTATTCAGAGATACGTGCAAGAAAAAATCAGCTGTTTCGAGATGCGTTCTAGAAAAAAAATTTATGGCTAGATTTCTTCGGATTGCAGGGATTTCATGGTAATGATTTCGGAATTTCAGCTGATTTATTTCCGACAATGATATGTAAAATGAAGTGAATTCTGAGTTTATACTTAAGCTTCTGTCTTTGACGCATCTTGACTTTTTGAAATAAGTATAAGAATTGGAGGGTATGGATGACCTCTTCCTCAATAAACAATTATATATATATGATAATTAATGATATATTAGAAAAGTCCACAATGAATTAAAATATATTTTAGGTTTGTTTTTCTCATGCCCTACGAAAGAAAACTCGGGTCCATATAAATATCTTTTTACAAAAACACTAATGAGACATATGTTTAAACAGTGATATGAAATAATATCTCTATTTTTCAAAGTTTAAACAATCGATATGTATGTTATAATATTTTTACTATATTTTATGATGATAGTACAAATTTTTTAGATCATATAATTTTCTACTTTTTTAGTAAAATAATAAAAAAATATATAAAATTTGTTCTTCAAGTACATTTCCATATAAAAATCACGTTAAATGATTCAGATCAACTATTTGAAATTTAAAAATAAAATTATGAATCCATATTACAAGTTGACTTGTAATATACATAAATAAATAAGCTGGAACCTGTTATTCTGATTTCAACCGTTCAAATTTTTTAATGCACAAATCTCAATGAAATAATTTTTCATGAGTGAATCTCAACGAAGATCAACGGTTGAGATAGGAATAACAGGTTCTGATTATACCAAAAATTGAACTAGTATATGGTCATAGAGAACAATTCAAATTCGTCGTATCCTCCCAAACAAATCAATAGTAAAATAAATAAATATTCAAGCAATCCTTTTCTCACTACACATTTTTTGTTTGAACATGCAGTCTACATCATTTTTTGTTTGAACATGCAGTCCTTTTCTCATCAAATAAATATTCAAGCAATCCTTTTCTCATCACTACACATGCAGTTCTTTACTTTAAATTCCTCACTACACATGCAGTCCTTTATTTTAAAAAAATCTCTCATTCTCTTCTATCTCTCTCTTTTGGACAAAATTATCCTAATAGAATGCAACTGCTATTAAGCAAGAGATTTGTGACAACTGTGGAAAAGAAACGAATAAAAATATGATAAAGGACAAAAGAAGACTCTAAGAACCTTATACATGTATGTAAAAAAGTTAAGAAGCTGTAAATAAAGCAAATCAGCTAAGGGAAGAGACTTGATTTAAGAATTTAAGCTAAAGATGATCTTCACTTTTGTCTAAAAAATTATATTTTATTGGATTAAGAGTGATTTACAGGCCAAAGCATGAAAAATTGCATCTAAAAACACTCCGCTCTCTCCCTCTCCCTTATTAAAAAAAAAACTCTCCCTCCTCTCCTTCTCTTTTTAAAAAAAAAAAAACCTCTCCCTCCTCTCCCTCTCCCTTTTTTTATAAAAAAACTCTCATTCTCTTCTCTCTCTCTTTTGGACAAAATTATCCTAACAGAATGCAACTGTTATTAAGCAAGAAATTTGTGTCAACTGTGGAAAAGAAACGAATAAAATATGATAAAAGACAAAAGAAGACTCTAAGAACCTTATACATGTATGTAAAAAAATTAAGAAGTTGCAAAAAAGCCAATCAGCTAAGGGAAGAGACTTGACTTAAGAATTTAAGCTAAAGATAATATTTAATTTTGTCTAAAAAAATTATATTTTATTGGATTAAGAGTGATTTACAGGGCAAAGCATGAAAAATTGCATCTAAAAACTCTCCCTCTCCCTTTTTTAAAAAAAAACTCTACCTCCTCTCCCTCTCCCTTTCTAAAAAAAATCTCTCCTCTCCCTCTCCCTTTTTAAAAAAAAATCTCTCCTTCTCTTCTATCTCTCTTTTTTGGACAAAATTATTCTAAGAGAATGCAACTGCTATTAAGCAAGGGATTTGTGACAACTGTGGAAAAGAAACGAATAAATATGATAAAAGACAAAAGAAGACTCTAAGAACCTTATACATGTATGTAAAAAAAATTAAGAAGCTGTAAATAAAGCAAATCAGCTAAGAGAAGAGACTTGATTTAAGAATTTAAGCTAAAGATGATCTTCAATTTTGTCTAAAAACTTATATTTTATTGGATTAAGAGTAATTTACATGCCAAAGCATGGAAAACTGCTTCTAAAAACACTCCGCCCTCTCCCTCTCCCTTATTAAAAAAAAAAACTCTCCCTCCTCTCCCTCTTTTTTTTTAAAAAAAAACTCTCCCTCTCCCTTTTTTTTATAAAAAACTCTCATTCTCTTCTATCTCTCTCTTTTGGACAAAATTATCCTACAGAATGCAATTGCTATTAAGCAAGGAATTTGTGTCAACTGTGGAAAAGAAACGAATAAAATATGATAAAAGACAAAAGAAGATCTAAGAACCTTATACATGTATGTGAAAAAAGTTAAGAAGATGTAAATAAAGCAAATCAGCTAAGGAAAGAGACTTGACTTACGAATTTAAGCTAAAGATAATCTTTAATTATGTCTAAAAATAATGTTTTATTGGATTAAGAGTGATTTAGAGGCCAAACACATGAAAAATTACATCTAAAAAACTCTTCATCCTCTCTCTCTCTCTTTTAAGAAAAACTCTCCATTTCTTCCCTCTCTCTCTTTTGGACAAAATTATTCTGACAAAATGCAACTGTTATTAAGTAATGAATTTGTATCAATTGTGGAAATGAAACAAATAAATATGAAAAAAGACAAATGAGATTCTAAGAACCTTATACTTGTATGTGAAAAAAGTTAAGAAGTTATAAAGGAAACAAATTAGCCAAGGATAGAGACTTCATTAAGAATTTAAGCTAAAGAGGATCTTTAATTTTGTCTTAAAAAATATGTTATATTGAATCAAGAGTGATTTACAGGCCAAAACATGAAAATTGCATCTAAAAAACTCTCTCATCTCCTGCTCCCTCTCCTTTAAAAAAAAAAATCTCCCTCTCCTCTCTCTTTTTTCTTTTAAACAATATTTATGATTATTACATAACATTTTTAGTACATTTTTAACTCTATTATGTTAGCAAATATCATAACTGATATTGATAATAAATATCTTTGTAGACTCCCTCTTTATTCTCATTATTGAAACATTACAACAGCCTCTTTGATGACTAGGTTTCAACATTTTGAGAACTCTATTGATGAAAAACATATTTAGTTTCTCTCATTTTTTTTAAAGCTCTTACATTAAACTAATATAATATTAAATTTGTCTATCTCCCTCCTCTCCCTCTCCATCTCCCTCTCCCTCTGTCTCCCTCTCTCTCAAATGTGAAAAAGACACTAAACATGTGTTTAGATGATTTCCCTTAATTTATTTAACTATTTTGAGTTTACAGAGATAAAGTCTTCGGGTCGGACCAAATTGAAATCAAATCGATCCAACTGTTGCTTAAGTTTCTGAACGCACAGATGGAAACATTGTATAATGCCACAGTTAATCCCACCTCCAACTAGATAAACCTCCTTTAACCCTTTCTCTTTCTCACAAAAACAAAACCTCTCCAAATCTCTTTACAGCAGCCATGGCCGCTTCTATCCAATCCTCTCTCCCTCTCTCTCTCCAACCCAAGAAGAAAGTTGCCTTCTTCTTCTCTCCCTCTGTCGAAAGCTTGCAACTTGAGCAGTGTAAAGAGTCCCTTCCTCTCCATTTCAATCCCCAATGGAGGAGGCCATGAGAGGCTTGTCGAGGCGAGAGTCGTCTCTGGTCAGATCAAAGGACCCATTCCTCGTAGGTACTTGGGAGATGATTATGTTGTGGTGAGTACATATTTTGGTGTGCATTTTAGTCCCTGTTTTTTTATTAATTTCAAAGTACCCATTTATTAAAGGAAGGAGGAATTTCATGTATACCCCTCAAAAACTTCAAATTTACTTATTTTATTTTCACCTCTAAGACTGACATTTTTCTTAAACATGCTACATAATTTTTATGCTTTTAATAAATGGTAAAATGGGTATTTTATAAATTTAAAATGAGTTATAATATAAAAGACAATAAAATGGGTAAATTTGTGACTTTTTGAAGTTTAGAGGTTGGAATATGTAATTTCAAAGTTTAGAGGGGGAAATACGTAATTTTTAAGTTTTTGAGGGGTATACATGAAATTCCCCCATTAATTAAAGGAAATATTTCAAGGCACTTACTATCAGGGATGCAAACCATATTTTATTTCATGGATAATATAGTGTAAACGATCAATTAAAATTGTAGAATTTAGAAAATATGTATGGAAATTAAGAACTGTTTTTTTTTTCATTTTTTATAATTTTGAGTAGAAAAAGGTGACGGCAAAACAAGTACATAAATTGGTAAAAGCGACGAGACAGCTGCCTTTGATTATTGGTTTCTACGCCACGTGGTGTGGTCCCTGCGTGCATATGGCACAAGAGCTCGAAATGGTATATATATATATATCTCTTCTCAATTTACATAAGCTTACAAATCATAGTTGATGAAATGTATGGTAAAAAATATAAGAACTATTGTCTATTATATGAATTCGTGTCTCCAAATTTTACATTTTTTAGATTTATTTTACTATTTTTTTAAATCGGTAGTAGTAACTACTTTTGGATGGTCTAGAATCTTTAGATCTAGTGATTTTCTACTATCTAAAAAAATAGTAAATTTTTTCTAAAAAAAAATAAAATTTGGCCTCCAAGTACTTTTCTTCCTAATTTACTCACAACTATGCCCAAATTACCCTTCTTCCGCACTGTCTGTTTCTACACAAGGGAAGAAGAAGAAATGAGTGATTTGAGTTCTAAGTAGCACACGTGGTCTATATTTTTTTTGTTATTTTCTGTTTTTGGAAGGTCATGTTAGGTATATCTTGTTTATATTATGACCATTTTTAGGGTCATGCAAGAAACTGTATATGCATTTATTTGAGTGTTTTTTTAAAAAAAAATTATATTTTAACAAAGGTGCTAGTTACAAACTACCAGAATCTATGCCAATTTTTTTTTGTTTGAGAAACTTGGTAGATGCTACCAAGGGTTTGATTGAATATAAAGCATTCTTACATGTACATTTTTGCTGCATCAAACAAATAGAAAAAGTACAACACTCATACTGATCCTAGCAAGTTTTAAATTTAACTGAAATGAAAATCACAATAGCACAGTTGTTTAGCAGAACTTCAGCCATAGGCCTACTTCCAGTGCAATCTTGCTAGCCAACAGGTGGGGTGGCAATCTGTCATTTCTGAAAATCACCTTGTTTCTCTGTTTCCAAATTGCCCAAACTGTGCAAACGAACCAGCAAAGCCAAGTCCCCACCCTTCATTCTGTTGCCTCTTTGTGCTTCCTTTTTGAACTCTTCCCATACCCCTTGTATCTCAGAATTCGGTACCATGATTGTCCTACCAAGTTGTAGAGATAGAAGGTGCCATACCTGCCTTGCATACGGGCAAAGAAATAAGAGATGTACAGCTGTTTCTAGTGGGCAATTTCTGCACATGGCACAATCCAACTGGCAATTGATGTGTCTCTTAATCAATACATCATGCGTGAGAATTTCCTTTTAACATAAAAAAGCGAAAATTTTCACTGACTGGGGGCATTTAGCATACCATAACTTCATGAACTGCCACTCTATTCGTCCCCTTCCCCCCTCATCAGAATCTCATAAGTTGCTTTTGCTGTGTATGAAACGCTGCTCCCCCATCGCCAGAAAATACTGTCTCGTTGACCCGGTACCAGTGGTACTGTAGGGACCGGTACGGAAGGTAGAAATTCATGAAAAATTGCCAAAGCATTCTTCAAGGCTATATTTGGGATAACCGGTCTTGGGTTGCTATCTTTATAGCTTTTTAACGGAACTCCATTCCATGAATCAAACCAAAACGCAATGGAAGATCCATCTCCAATTTGCCAACCCGTGCACCAATGAAATATGGATTTTAGCCTAAGCAGTTGAACTATGCCCAATTTTGATGTGACTGTTTTCTGGATAAATTTACTTAAGTGTACAATATTGTGCACATTAAGTAAAGAAGGTAATTATAAGGAACAATGGCAAAAAGACCAGTGCAAAATCTGGTAATTTTTACTTTTATTATATACCAGTAAAATTCACAACTTACTGGTATGTTTTGCTATATACTGGTACATTACTTGTATAAGTTGGGTACTACTTATAATTTCAGCTTGCGGTGGAGTATGAGGATCGTGCTATTGTTGTGAAGGTCGATACTGATGAGGAGTATGAATTTGCAAGAGATATGCAGGTAATATTTTATCTACTTTTTTTTTTAATGCACTTGGTTGCATTTTATATTCTGGTTGAGTTAGATGGTTCATTCCTAAAATTATATTAACATTAATTCATGAGTGAGGCTATGGTACTATGCATAGCACAAATTGGTCCGTACTACGAATCAATATTTTTGTTTACAAAGTTCAAATAGTAAATCTGAACCGTTCCACGTGATTTCTATATGAAAATATACCTGCAGACTAAATTTTACATTCTTTAGAACTTTTTTACTATTTTTAGATAGGTAGAATATCACTACTTTTGAATGGTCTAAAATTGTTAGATCAAGTGATTTTCTACATATTTAAAAAAATATAAAATTTGATCTTCAAGTACATTTTCATATGGAGATCATGTTTAATGGTTCAGATCGACTGTTGGAACTTTGAAGTTTGAAAATATAGATATGAATCCATTACACTGGTCGATGTTTGAAATATAGATATGAATCCATAGCCTCACTCTTAGTAGTATATATAAATTGGATATTTTGTTGAAATTTTCAGGTTCGAGGCTTGCCAACATTGTATTTTATTAGCCCAAACCCGAAGAAAAATGCGATTAGAACAGAAGGGCTTATTCCTTCGGTCGTGATCCACGATATAATTGACAATGAGATGTAAAAATGAAGAGAATTCTGAGTTTTATATTCCTTGATTTATATTATTATTATTATGTTTTTGATGTAGGAAAGTGTTAGTTTTAATTTTGTAGATTAATTAATTTCAAATTTTGATCATATATTTAGATTTTAGAATCATGAGGTCGGTTCTTGTACTGTTAGAGGTTAAAGTTTCCCTTGTGTTATTATTTATTTTATTTATCTATTATATTGTGGGGGAGATAAAAAATTTGAATTAAGCATTCCACAACAAGTGACTAATTCATTATAATCAATGAAATTAAAATAGCAAATTTGAATTAGGCTTGTGAAAAGAAAAGAAAATAATGTATTTGAACTAGTATATGGTTAGTAATGAATGAAAGCTTGAAAATGAACTTATGAGTTAGCAATTTTCATCTCTCATAGATTAATGCATACTCATCTAATTATTTTTTAAGATTAAGATATGAGACAAGTTTCTTATCTTAAAATATTTATATAAAAAATTTCATCTGAGTTTTAAATTTGCAATTTTTTAAGCGAAAGATATTAATTTTAACGAAATATTGGTTTTTGAAAAATGAAAACTAAGTTTGATCCGTGATATAAATTAATATCTTTGTTTTCAAAGTTCAAACAGTCAATTTGTATTGTTAGAATCTCTTTACTATCTTTTCAGATGATAGTTCCAAATTTTTTAAATTTTGTGATAAAAGTAAAATAATTTGGAAAAAATGTAAAATTTCATCTTCAAATATATTTTCATATAAAAATTATATTAAATGATTCAGATCAATTATTTAAACTTAAAAAAAAATATTATGAACCTATATTACAAGTTGATATGTAATATACATGTTACACGTAACTTGCGTGACCATATGCTGTGACAGATCTTTCGCGTGATGTGCCGTGCTAAATTTTCAAAAGATAATCACGGCACGCGAATGGCCACGGCACGTAACTGACACACGTGTCGTGCTATTGCGTAACGGAGCCAGCTCCGTCGTGCCATTTTTCCAACTCTACAGTGATGCGCTATGCATTTTGCTAAAAAAAATGAGAATATTATAAATTTGGAAATTATTCTTATTTAATTTTCCTTTTTTTTAATTCTTTAACTTGAATAATAATTTAAGTGTAGTGAAAATAAAAAAAATTGTTATATGCACTAACTTGCAAATATTTCAATGATATCATTTACAAATAATTTGTAAATAACATTTTGATTAGAAAATAATTTCACTGTTTTTGAAAAAATGTCTAATTTAAAAATAATTATTTCTGAATTTTAAAAAAAAAATTATACCGACTTAACTAGATATGTTTATTGTAAAAAAAAAAATTTGCTGGACGCTGTAAACAGTAGGGTCCATGTAAAAAAAGGGACGCGAAAAGTAGCATCCACGTAAAAGAAACAACACAGGTTAAAGAATAAGACCAAAGAGGAGGGTTCAAATGTCTTCATTTTTTTGTGCCTCCATGATGCCTCTATTTTAAATGAATATGAATACGAATCAAATATTAAACAAATACGAATAAATACAGATAATTTGAACCTGTAGTTCAGATATTACAACAATATTTAGATATTACTTAATAAATTATTTTTTCATTAGAAAATATAAGTAACATGAAATACAAATATAATTCGGATTTTTCTTCACTATGGTGAACTAATTATTTTGTCTCATGTTAAACTTATTATGTTGTTACATGATATATATCTAGTTAATAGAACTTAATCACTAAGATAATCATATGTTCAATCAAAAGATATAAACAAAAAATATTCTCCCTATAGATATACATAATTCTAAAACAAAACAGATATTCGAAAAATTAAAATATACAAATATGAATAATTATCCGTATCCACATAAATCACATTCATATGTATATTCGCTTTCGAATAAATTATATTAGTATTTGTATTCACAAACTACCCGTATCTAAATATTCAAATCCGTGAAAATTCGAATATGAACCTGGATACGGATGGAATTCTAATACGAATACGGATACAGACGAATAATATCTGACTCGTTTGTACCCCTACACACAAGGAGAGGAAGTGTGTTCTCTCCCTTTGATTGATGGGAGAGAGGAGGAATTGTAAAAGAACAGAAAAATTGTGAAATTGAGAATTGATCACTCTTCTAGTCTATTGCAAATGTGTTTGACAAAAATAATAATTGGAACATAAAAAGTGAACAGTATTAAAATAAAAAATAGTACAAAATGACTCTTATGGCCTTGTTGTGTTTCAATTGATGCACCACGTGCTGAATATTAACATATGAATAAATCATATTTCATAAACTACTAAATACAAATTATAATAAATAAAATTATGAAATAAAAAATAAGGATTCTGATTTCTGAAACATTCTCTATCACAAGATGGATTATTAATTGCTCAGCAGATCTTTGTAGTCTATATACTAGAATTTCAAAAAAGAAAATTTTCAAATGCCAAATCAGACTTTCCTCTAAATGAACATGCCAGTTCACATGCTTTTTGATAAAGAATCTGGAACGAAAACCAGCAAGAATCTATAGAATATGAGGTTTTTGCAGAAAGCACTCTTAATTAAGGTTTTGATTTTGGCGCTACGTTACAAACAAACTCTCTTTTAAAAAACAAAAATGAGAAGAAAACTTCCAGAAGTAGTTGACTGTCCTTATTTGATTGGAATGATTCATAAGTCCAAATATAGTTAAAATATTAAATGTTAAATTAGTATTAGCAACAGTAAAAGAATTTTCTACTCTATATTATTTTCCAATATTTCTATCTATTTCGAAATATTTCAGTGGATAATTTTTTTTAATATCTGTTTGAAATTTTGTTTATAGAAAAAAAGAGAGGAGAAATGATGTATTTTCTCAAGTTGTTCGTCACATTTCATTCAATAAGAAAAACTGTACAGACTATCTTATTTGACAAAACTATTTTTGTTATACATAATTTTTTATTTCAAATCTTATTTTCAGAAAAAAGGAAAATTTGGTTAGAAGAATTAGACCAACTAAAAAAAATAAGCATAAAAGAAGCATCAATAAATTTTCAATTTCACCCAAACATACCATCGTATTTTATCAATGCTTGATTTGCATACAGCATGTGGTGCTTTTTGCACAATTTCATTCTACTATTGTCGAGGGCGAAGCTAGATCTTCAAACTATGTCAAATATGAATGAAAGTCAATCATATAAAAATTTTATGTTATAAATAGAGATTAATTTTACAGTACCCATAACATTTTAATCTAAACAATATAGAAAATCATGTATAAATATAAAAAATTTAAAATAAATAATTGACCCTTAAGTTAACACTATTGCTTGCTGAATCAATTACTACCCATGAGAAGGAAACTTGGATCATTGTTTTACAGAGTTGTGTACAAAACTGTTCTGTTCACCCATTATACCATTTTAAACGAGTCATTAACACAGAAACATGTATAGTTACCGTTACAATAAAAAAGGTGTAATTCCATTTGAGACAAAATGAGAAAGGCGGAGAAAGGTATGAGTTTTGTATTCCATGATTTATATTAATTATAATGTCATTGCAGTAGGAAAGTGATAGTTTTTATTTTGTAGATTAATTAATTTAAATTTTAATCATATATTTAGATTTTAGAATCATGAGCTTGGTTCTTGTACTAAAGTTATTATATATGCTCCTTTTTTTGTGTTTGCTTCTTTGGTCAATATGCTTGGTGCAATGGTGCTCCTACCCAGTGTTCTAAATAGCGCGCTATAGCGTTTTTGGATCCCAAAAACGCTAAGCTATGACATTAAAATGCGTTATCTGCTCTACGGCCGCTATAGCGGTGATAGCGGTCCACTATTTGCGCTACGGCCGCTATACAATATGATTTTTTTTTTTTGTTTAATAAAACCTATTTGGCAGCTATTGCCAAATTTTTCAAAAAAAAACAATATGGGTTTTTTTAAGCAATTGATATGGGCTTTAAATAAAGACCCAAAACAGTTCAAACCGAAATTGAATTTGTTGCTACTTGCTACAGATAAATCAATTTAAAATTGGGAGTAGAAATTGAAATTTGAATAGAAAAAAAAATATATTATATCATGAATCATGATGCTTAAGATATTTTTAATAGGAAAAATCGATAGTTTATGATATTACTATGGATATTTTGAACCGCAATTTGGACTTTGTACTGGTTCAATATGAATATTATAATTTCTTAATTACTTTGGTGTTATTTATTGTTTTATGAGACTTTAGATAATGTTGATATTTAGTACAAATATTGAATATACGGAATGTAAAAAAAAAAAAAAATGCTATGTGGCATAGCTTCCGCTATAGCGACGCTATTCGCCATAGCTTTTTTTTTTGTAGCCTTCCCGCTATGACGCTATAAACGCTATTTAGAACCTTGCTCCTACCCATCAAAACTTTTGAAATTTCTTATTTTCCTAAAAAATTTAAAATTGCTTATTTTCCCATTTAAAGCAAATAACTTTGTCTATTTCGCCTTTTTTTTCAATAATCTGAAAAAAAAAACATATACCCTTTCGACTTTTTTTTTTTTAATTTGTAATTAGTAATTTTGATTTTCAGATGAATATACAAATTTGACAAATTTGAATTGATTTATAATTTTAGCTCGTTATATCCTCTTCCACTTCCTCAATAAGCTTCGGCATAATTTTTTAAATTATTATAAGAAAATAATTTTTTAAAGGGGCCATGTCAGGTTCAATTTAACCCAGTCATTAAACAAGATCAAATGTTAGGTTTTAAAAAAAAATGAAAACTATGTTTGATCCGTGATATGAATTAATATCTCTATTTTTAAAGTTTAAACAGTCGATATGTATGTTAGAATATTTTTTCTATATTTTTTTATGATAGTCAAAAAAATTTAGACCATATAATTTTCTACTTATTTTTTGTAAAATAATAAAAAATAAATAAAATTTGATCTTCAAGTATATTTCTATATAAAAATCACGTTAAATGATTTAGATCAACTATTTAAAATTTAAAAACAAAAATATAGCAATTAATTGATTGGAGAACAAGCAGCTATCTAATTGGCTTTGTAGCTGCTGGAGATGGTCCTGCCGTGTGGGTCCCCATGTGATAGAGTAGTCCCACATGTAGTCCCACATTAAATTGTATCTCCACTTAATAAATTTCAACTTTCAAGTTTCCAGATTTAGAGAGTAGTCCCACATGTAACTATTTCTCCACTTAATAAATTAATTGTTCAAAACTATTCCAATTAAATTGATACATGTATGTTGCAATCTATTCCATTCTCAGTTATCCGATGATATAATTTTGAATATTTTAAAACTTTAATTAACACCATACATATATTTATTTCAATTAATTAGACTTTTAAATGATTTGTTTATATATAGTAATTAATCTCAGATTACTTGATTATCTTGTTAATCTGTTCAGAAAATTAATATTTGTCCCTCAATTATTACTTATTTTGATAAAAAAAAACATATTCATGCATTTCGTATAATATCTTCAGTCATATAATTTCATTTACAAATTTCGCATAGTGTTACAAAATGTCTAAATTATAGCCTTCTCTTTCAATCAGCAATCCTTGTTGTAGTTGTTCTGAAAAAAATAAAAAATAAAAAATAAAAAAATAATGAGAGAACCTCCAACATATCCTATTAAAATGTTGGAGGTTCAAGCAATCCTTTTCTATTGTGGCAGTTTTGTAAATAGTTCTCTAGGCTTAAGCTTCTGTTTTTTTTTAAGAAATTTTAGGTTGGGATGAATTTAACGCATCTTGACTTTTTGAAATAAGTAGAAGGAGGGTATGGGTGATTTAGAAAATAATATACATATACCCTTTCGACTTTTTTTTTTTTTTAATTTGTAATTAGTAATTTTGATTTTCAGATGAATATACAAATTTGACAAATTTGAATTGATTTATAAAAATTATGTTATTCATTGTTATAAAAAGATAGATATCCGATTCGTATTCAAAAAATAAAAATGGATACAGATGTAATTTTACCGCTGTCAGATCTGTTTGCACCCACCCCACACACAGACCGTTATAAAACTGTAGTTATTTAATGATAAGTTTAATTAAATTTTATTATATTTCATATATTCAATTTGTCGGCTCATGCTATGAGAATTGAAAATTTCAAACCTAGCGAAACATTAACTAAGTCTAAAATTCACTCTTAGGTTATTTTTTTTTAATTGTCAAAAATTACGTATTATTTGTTGTTGCAATTAAAAAATTAGCAATATTCATCATAATTTTTTCAATTAGACAAATAATAAGTAATTTTTAAATAAAAAAAATATATATATTTGTTAGTATTTTTTTTCAATTATAACGATAAATAATATGTAACTTTTTAAATTTTAAAAGTAGAAAAATAATCTAATAGTGAAATTCAAACCTAATATGTATTTTTAGCTAGGTTTGAAATTTTTTCCAACTACGTGTTACTTTTAAAATTTTGATTTTTTTATCTTAAATGATGCAAATGTAAAAATCGGACCAAATGCGAATCCTACGTGTATGCAAGTAAAACGGCTACGAAAGCGAAAAAGCAAACAGAGAAGTTCATGCACGACCGCACGGAGTTCGGATCCAGTGAAGTAATCTAATTTTTGGGTTTTAGATCGGGACCGTCCAATTTGAATCGGAGAAAATTCATCCGAGAAGTGAGCGCACACATTCCGACGATAAATTCGAATTCCGAGACGATCTTGACCGACGAATTTGAATCGGACGGTCGATCCAAAATCCAAAGATTGAGTTACTTTAGGGGATCCGGACCCCGACCGCACGTCCGCACCGCCTTAATTGCATTTTGATACTTTACAGGAAAAGGCCAAAAGGAGCCAAAAGGGAATATGAAAATCTTGATTCTTTGGTCTTTCCGGTTTACAAGAAAACCAGTGGGGCCACTACACTAGTAATGTTTTTGGAACAATGGGAAAGAGAAGGGTTCTAATTTTGTTCCTGTATTCAAAAATAGAGGGTTGACCCGTATATTTCGTCTTTAAAAAATAAAATAAAATCTTCCTATAAAAACCATCTGATACGTCCCTTCCCGAGAGGGGCCGGGCCGTACTTGGACTCGGTCCAGTAAGGGAGAAGCACGTCCTGTTCTCAGGAAGCAGGCCGTGCGAAGGCCGGTTGCTGAATGTACAACTCGTTCTGGCACTACTAGAATTTGGACTTTTTGCAAGAGTAGCACTTACTTGTTGCAAGAGTGTGAATGGCCCTTGCAAAAGAAATGACATTTCTGACACAAGAAAACCTGTTGCAAGGGTGTCCCTTGCAAAAAGTAACGCATGCAAAAGATTTGATGTTTACCCTTGAAATTGTCTCTTATCTACTCTTGCAAATAATAATTGAAGACCCGTGACCCGCTAGCAGAGCCAGATATTATATTTTAATGAATGTCCTTGCAAAAACCTCATTCCATGCCCTTGCAATAAGTCTAAAGATTTGAGACAAAACATTTGCAAGGGCTGACCCTTGCAACAAGTTTTGAAGATTCCGTTTTTATTATTTTATTCTGAAGGCCCTTGTAAGAAGTCCTACACTACCCTTGCAAATAATCTGGTTATTCTGACAACTACTAATTGCAAGGGCTTACCCTTGTAACTTGTTTCGTACTACAGTGCAGAGCCTTTTCTGTATATTTTTAATGTCTCCCTTCAAATTTAATTTATTATGTAAACCACAGCAACAAGAATTACAGCAGTAGTTTGAAAAGAGTATGAGATACACAAATATTTAAGATACAAAAATAATTCGGAAACTTAAAATTAGAATATTTGTCTTAAACAGTGAAACCTTACAAAGTAATTGAGAAACAAAATAATTCTCCAAATTGCCATACATCACATTGTTCCAAAATGAAAGTCTACCAATTAATAACCATCTTCATCGGATTCATCGTCGAGGTTAAACCAACCAAGTGATTCCTCAACTTCATGCATGTCATACTCTTGCTCCGTATCATAACCTTCATCACATTCCTCTATGGGGTTGTCGTTATCCGCCAATGTTTGTGGTGCATGTGATGTTGTTGGTGTAGTCTCCATCGTATCGTCTACTAGTTCGAACTCGTTTTCTCGAATTACCACATGATCCCAATTGAAGCCCTCTTCATTTGGTTCCAATACCGGGTTATCCGTCCTTTCCTCTTGATAAAATTCAAAATTTTCATCGGGGTCCTCGACACGAAACTTCCCTTTTGGGCTTGTTTTCATTGCCACCCACCATGGACGTCTATCACGATTATCCGATGCATAAGGAATGTAGACTACTTGAATTGCTTGACATGCCAATATATAAGGCTCAAAACCTTTTAGCCGAGAAGTGTGTTTGACCTCCACAATTCCGTGTTTTTTGTCCTTTTTTATCCTGTTGATTATGTCAAACCAAATACACCTAAATAGAACGACATGGTTGCCTCCATCATAATTTAGCTCAATTACCTCTTGGAGAATATCATAATAGTCGTGTTGCTCACCATTTTCATCCCACTCTCCTTTGATGCACACACCGCTACTTTTTGTTGCCTTGTTTTTCCCATAATTTTCGGTGTGAAATCGAAACCCGTTGATGTCGTACACTTCGTAGCACTTCGCTTGTTTCGATGGCTTGAGTCCTGCCTTTCGAATGTATTTATCACAACTATCATCGGAGAGTACCTTTGTTCGTAACCAATCTCCGTAGTTTTCTTGACGAACTTTGTCCAAATATTGCGGTCTTGTACCACTGTTGAGCATGCATGTATCGAAGTCTCTACAATTCCAGCATATACAAAAATAAGAATTTGATAGTTTTGACCAGATGCAAGTCTTGAAATTTCACAATATTATGCAAATAGGTAAAGCATGACAAGATAAGCATCGCCATGCTAAATTTTCCATTTATATGAATTTTTATGATTTTAAATCGATTTTTGAATCTCTGTTCAGAAAAATAAAAACTGTGTCAGAGACTCGTCATGTGAACTGCCCCTAACAAATCCCTTGATTACACATAGCTGCTGACCATAATATTATTTTATTTTTTTGTGGCATATAGTACATGAGGTGACCATCATTTCTATATGAAGCACTAAAATTCTGGTTTAGCCAATTGGTCACAATAAATTTCTAAAGGTCAGCTGTTCAGAATTGTCAAAACAGTCAGCACTAGTCAAACTCTAACACAAACTCAACCAAAAAAAATGTAAAAATTGCAGAAAAGTTTTAAATATGGTTGTAAATGTCTTATGGACAGTTTTAAATGCTTTATACAATGTTTTGGCCATTGGTTGTTTTTCATATCATTAAGATAAACATTAATTAGGTTTGTACCTTTCATACTTGTCACGGATCTCAGGACAGTTGTGAAGGACATAGTAGTGTGCTACTTTGTAGTCCTTATCATCGAGAACAATTCGTTTTTCCTTTCCAACGGGACGACCCAAATTATCAAATATCAAAAGCCCACCTTGCGAAGGGTTACTCTTTGTAACTCGTTGTTGGTCATTTCGAGGTTTTTCTTCAAAATAATGTGAACAGAAGGTAGATATCTCTTTGACAATTGTCGCTTCGACAATTGAACCCTCAACACGTGCCTTGTTCGTCACTCTCATCCTCTGTTCTTTGTTACGCCTATAATTTCAAGAGTTGGTACGGGTAGTTAGTTAGACATACTATTATGGGTTTGATTGGTACGTACAAATCTTGGCAGTGAAGTGTTTTCAATTGTAATTATAAAAAATCGAGGCAAAAGTGCAAACCTTTCACATGGGTACATCCACCGAGACCCTACTGGCCCACCCATTCTAGCCTCGTGTGCTACATGCACCACAAGATGCTCCATTGAATCGAAGAAACTTGGCGGAAAAATCTTTTCCATTTTGCAAAGTGTGACGACAATATCCTTCTCCAATTGGTCGATACGAGATGGTAAAAGCTCCTTGGCACATATCTCTCTAAAGAAGCTTGAAATCTCGCATAGAACGTCCCACACTTCGTCCGGGACAAAGTCTCGAAATGCGACGGGAAGTAGGCGCTCCATGAACACATGCAAATCATGGCTCTTTAACCCAATTAGGGTGTTTGTTGTGAGGTTAACACACCTTGACCAATTCGATGCGTAGCCATCGGGAAACTTTACTATCTCCTTGAGCCATGTCAAAACCTTCCGCTTTTGTTCTAGAGTAAGTGCGAAGGGAGCCTTTGGTTTACGCATCTTTCCTGGGTGTTTAGGGTCTGGGGTCAGGTGTTGATTGCCACGATCGCAAAGGAGAGCCAAATCTTTCCTTGATTTCTCATTATCCTTGGTTTTGCCGCCTATGTCTAAGAGCGTGTAAATCAAATTATCCACGAAGTTCTTTTCCAAATGCATAATGTCAATATTGTGCGGTAAGAGATTGTCTTTTCAATATGGTAAACTCCAAAATATGCTCTTCTTTTGCCAATGATGGGTATCGGCATATCCGCGAATTTGGTTGTTTTTCTTAGTTCTACCCCATACGATCTCATCTAGTTGGGTCACTTCCTCGAGCATCTCCTCACCCGTTTTTTTGGGCGGTGGCCCACCATATTCGGCTCTTCCTTTTATGAAATTTTTCTTATCTCGACGAAATGGGTGACCCGGAGGCAAGAAACATCTATGACAGTCGAACCAACTTGCTTTCCCACCATGCACTAGTCGAAAGGCCTTTGTTGCGCCTTGGCAATAATAACACCCTAATCGTCCATGTGTACCCCACCCACATAACATCTCATAGGCGGGATAATCACTCACCGTCCAAATAAGTGATGCATGCATCTCGAAGTTCTCTTTTCTAGATTCATCCCATGTCATTTCTCCAATCGACCACAATTTATTCAACTCGTCAATTAAAGGTTCAAGAAGAATGTCGATGTCCCGGCCCGGATGCTTTGGTCCGGGAATTACAAGCGCAAGGAACATGGTATCTTCTTTCATTAACATCCCTGGTGGTAGGTTATATGGAAAGACAAACACCGGCCAACATGAATATGGAGATGCACTCGAGTTGAAAGGCATGAAACCATCCGTCGTTATACCCAAAATTACATTTCTCACCTCCTTCGCGAAATCCGGATACTTGGCCGCGAAATGCTTCCAAGCCTCACCATCGGCCGGGTGCACCATAACCCCGGGAGGCTCACGCTTACCCTCCTTGTGCCATCTCATATTTTTTGCATTTACTTCGGTCAAGTACATCCTTTGCAATCTTGGAGTGATAGGTAGGTAACGAAGTACCTTTTGTGGAACGGGTTTTGCATTTTTATTGGGTCCCGGAGGCTTATATCTCGGTTCGTCACATACATCACAACGTGTCTTGTCCTTGTTTCTATCGTTGTAATAAAGCATGCAAAAGTTTGGGCATACATCTATTTTTACATGTTCCATGCCCAACCCCTCGATCATTCGCTTGGATTGGTAGAAATTATCCGGCATTTTCGAACTTTGTGGAAGCATGCTCTTAATTAGACCCATCATTCCATCATAGCATTTTTGGCTCAATTGATGTTCCGCCTTTAACGCTAAGGCTTGTGTGACCGCCGACAATACGGTGTGGTTTTCGCATTTCAATTGTCCGGTCAAGTTCTCTTCCCAAAGAGGTGTTTCCGATGCGGCGAGCATGTCGAAAAATTTTTTAGCGACTCTGATGGGTTGGTCTTCCTCCCAATCAAAATTCTGTCCAGCGGCTGCCCTTACCATATCTCCCATTTGATCGGTTGGTGGAGGGGATGGGGGATTGATACCTTGGTTGGGATACTCATCGCCGTGCTTGTACCAAACCTCATATAGGGCGCAAAAACCAGATTTATAAAGATGTAGTCTCACGGTTTCCACTTCTCGACTATAGAGGTTTTGACAATTTTGACAAGGACACGGGATACACTTCCTTCCACATGCGTCGATAGTGACAACATCGGGCTTGGATAATGCCGCTTGCGCAAATTCTTGAACACCCCTAACAAAGTCGGGTTGAAGACGTGTCCTTGTGTTGTACATCCATTGACGATCGTTAGTATTCATTTGATTACGTACCTGTACCATAGAGGCATTAGCTATTTTAAATACCGTCAACTAATGATTCACATGTTACATATATTTGAACACTGCAACTAATAGAAGCACTGTCAACTCCAATTATTCACACGTTACACATGGGTTGTTCAAAGCCAAAGCAATTGTAAACAATTTCTTATTAGCATACAACAGCAGGGGTACAACTTTTTGGTTGAAGTCCTTTGTGGCATTCCATCAAACATATCTTGTGCAGAAATAAAATTAAATTCAAAGTATTGATAATGTACGCACCTCTTTGATTCATAGGCAGCTGGCGACTTCGGCTAGTACGGAGAGAGAGAGAGAGAGAGAGAGAGAGAGAGGGAGGGAGGGAGGGAGAGAGAGGTAGGGATGAGTGAAATGTGGCGATTTGGCGACTTAGCGGATACGCTCAAAAGCGCGAGTCTGGGAAATGGAAAATGAAATAAAATGGTATGTCTCGGGGTAAAGGTAAATTAAAAGGAGATGGCAGTATTTCCATCGGAATACCAATATAAATAGTGGCATTATTATTTTGAATTCATTTCGGATTTTGTTGCGTACCCACTTTGTACGCATGAAATTCACTTAATTGACACCCTTCATTTCAGCTTTGTAACATACCAACATATCCAAGAAACAAAACACAAAGATAAACTTACATCTAAACTAAGCAAGTTGTCCTTTAATGTTACATTAGTAACCTCCAGTGATAAACTTAACATAAATTCAGAAAAGTCACTTGCTGCTAAAACACAGTGAATTCCCTACTTAATTGACAGATTACGTTAACGTCGATATGTTTTGATGTCTACTGCATTATTACACTAAGACTGGTCAAACACAAGGCTTGGCACTTCACTTCCCATTGTTGGGCTCACCTCCCCCTCCGATATCACCCCCACCACCACCAGTGTCACCTTCATCTACACCAGAAGCCTGGACATTTGATGTGAACTCCTAGAGAAATGCAGAAATAATGCATTAGTCATGCAAATTATTACATATGAAAGGACAGTGAAAAATAAATACCAATACATATGCAAGTATTACTCCTAAACAATGTAGGTTGACAAAATAAAATCTATTGATATCACCAAACCTTCTGTATACACACTTTGGTGAATATAAGTTGTATCACACCAACAATTGATTAGTAATTGATATAGCGTGTATACATCGTATCACACCAAAAATTTGACAAAAACCTTGTGAATATTCACTAAAATTTACACTATTCTGAATATTAACCTTCTGAATATTCACCAAAAATTACACTATTCTGAATATTAACCTTCTGAATATTCACTAAAAATTACACTAACCTTCTGAGTACCAAATTACCACTAATCTCAACACAGTAATTTCGGTGAATATTTTCTAAAAATTACCTTCTGTATTCTTTCTAATTAAATGGTAAGTGATACAAACTTTGGTGAATAGTGCCTTAAGAAAAATTACAGAAAAATTAGTGCCTTCATAAAATTTACTAATTGTAAAATTAAATTCAACTTACAGAAAAATTAGGAGGTTCCGCTCCTGTCTTGGCAAATAGTGCCTTCAGACATGCCCTGTTGTACTCATTTTGTTTTCTATTCTCATCCATTTTAGCCCGGTGTCGTGCCTCTTGGGCAGCTATATCCTGAGCAAACCCTTTTCTATTCTTGTCCATTTCAGCCCGGTGTCGCGTCTCTTGGGCAGCTATTAACTGCTCCACCTCCTCAGCCGTGAATCTCTTTCCCATTTCAGCCGAAGTGGCAGTGCTTTTGGTAGGCTCCGATGGGGATGCCTCCATTGCCTCCACCTCTCGGTTGGCTTTGGACATTCTTGACCGTTGTCCAAAGCCGTACACCCTCCCTCTCTTGTCCTCTCCCTTCACAGCAAGGTTCCAGATAGCTTCATCATCCATTTCATTCCCATTGGCCACTTTCAATGTTTGAAACAGTTCCTACATTGGTTCAGTTCACAATAGATCAAGTCATTCAATGTTTCACAACAAATAAACAACACTTTAAAAAAAGCTGCTAATTGACAGATTAATAATCAACACTAATGAAAATTCAACACTTTGAATGTGCACAAATGAATAGAGACGAGAGGGTTGTATACCGCTGTTTTTTTCGCTTTGTCGCTGACGTACACTTTCCCAGCCGGGGACTTCTTCAAGTGGGTTCGATCAAAAACATCCTTCAAATCAACAGCAGCCCCCTTCTCAGCAATCTGAAAGTTTTAGAGAACGAAAATATAAGATGTTAATCAACACAACCTAATGTAATATAGAAATTATAAGGTGTATTAGTACTAAAAAATGTCAGGGTTAATTCAGTACTAAAAGATGTTATACCAATTTTAGCTTGTACCTGTAAGAGCTCCTGGATCCACCCACATGACCGACCTTATTCAATTGATCTCTTGTTCGGTTGTCCCGGTTGATTTCTGAATTTTTCTCCCATCGGGGATTCCTCCAAATGTCGCACAGACCCTTCCAGTGATCAACATTCTTGCACCACCGTGGACAAAAATCTTTCCATAACTCCTTGTTTGAGCCTAATTTTTTCTTGCACGCTCTTCTAGTGTCGTTCAGTACACGATACCAAGCTTCTGCAGCTATATTCTCGAATACATCGAGACAATGCCCGACATCTTCACCATCAGCCCAAGAGTACCGCTGCAAGAACTTCGATAGGATTTGTAACCTCACCCTTGATGGAAACATGTTGAACGACCTGAGGGGTCCCGGCATGCATTCACATGTTAACAGTCTTATTGTTGGGACTATCTTTGTATCCTCAGGTTCTGATGTGAACTCAACGTCACCAACAACCTTCAGCACAGGCCTGCTATCTGGGTGCGTCGGGCCGCGAGGCTTGGCAAGGCCCCGTACACCCTTCACATCGGGCTTCTTCCCCTTCCCACTTCTCTTTCTCTTGTTAGTCTGCACCGTAGCTGCTGACCAATCCAGGTCTTTACCACTGGCTTCATTAGCTTCAGGACAACTTCTAAGGGTTCGGCACCTATGGAACCTCCTACTGCCATCGTCATCCAATATCGGTATTTCCGCGCCCGACCCCCCTGAATTGTTGGGCTCAGCTGAGGGCATCGTCGTGTCAGACGATGGCTGAGTGGCAGCTGAGGGCTCAGGTGAGGACTCAGCTGAGTTTGGCTGCGATGAAGACTCGGGTTCAGAGGTCGGAAGGGGAGAATCAGCTGATGCATCAACTGTCCCATTGTCAGCATCTGCAGTTGAGTCAGAATTTGCACTAAATTGGGGCGTGTCAGCTGCTGTGTAAGTGAAAAGGGGGTCAAAATTGTCAGCATCTTGGGCAGTGTTCCCATTAAAGGTGTTGTCAGCTGTCTCATTGTCAGGCTGAGGATCCGACTGGGGCTGGGGCTGGGGCTGGGGCTGAGGCTCCGACTGGGGCTGGGGCTGGGACAAGTAAGGATTGGGGCCAAAATAGGTTCTGATCCTGACCGGGCTTGATGGGTGCTCTTCCGCCTCATTTTCTAGAATAGGATTAAGCCGTCCCGATCTTCGGCGACCATCATGGTCGCTGCCCATAGGTTTTGGTCGTGCACTCTTCCTCTTAGTGGAATGGAACTTCGATGGCTTGGTTCCAGGTTGCGCCTGCTGAGGCTGAGGGGGTGGCAGTGGTTTTAAGCTGCTAGATCGTGTCACCCTCCCCGTGCCACTTCCCTCCACACTGGCTCTAAGCCTCGCGGATACCCGGCGAACAGATATCACGTACCCCTCGGCATCATCACTGTTATCCATGTTATCTGTGACACATAAACTCAAGTGAGCGAAAATTTTAGAGAACAAAAGTATTAGAGAACAACAATAGCTAAGGGTTAATTTTACAGCAACTAAGTATTAGGGTTAATTATAAAACCCTAAATACCAACAACCTAGTATCTAAAAACTACTAAAAGGAAATCAGCAAGTGCGTGGCAGGTACTAAAATATGACGTGTGCATGGCTAAGGCAGCTACTACCAGATCCCAAAAAAAAAACCAGCAAGTGAACGGTAAAAGGAAACATTTGTAAAATTATGATTAAATATTCAGACTGAACAACAATGTCACTATCGGGACTCAAGTAAGAGTTCAAACAACTACCTACCCTAATTTCTTAAAACCTAAAATACATGACTGTTACTTAGAGAATAAAAGAATTTTACCTTAACCTAAAATACATCCACTTTAACTAGAATTGTATGCATTAGTTAAATATAAGCTCACAATATCATAAGCCCCGACAAAAATGTAAATTAAAAACCCGTTAACCCCCATAAACCCATTAACCCTCATTCTAGCAGCTCAAATTAATGGCAGAAAGCTTTCCAGCATTCTAAAGGCATTGACTTAAAAATGAGACAACTCCAAATGCTTGAAATGTGGTTACATACTAATTTAATCACTTAGTATTTACCCATCATAAATTCATCAATTAGATATTTCCCCATCAACATTTCAAAATTAGTTATTTACCCATCTAAACATATCTAATTTATTAATATCCCCATTTTTTAATTTAATCACTTAAAAATTGAAATTAATATTAATACAAAATTAAATGGACTGTTTTGTCCTTGCTGACAACCGTAGGAAGCAAAGAATATGATCTGAGTTCGTTAATGGATCTCAAAACAAAGGCTCTCAAGCCTACTTGTGATTATGATAGTAATATGATTTCAATTTCGCATCCCCCGCCAGAAATGCAAACAACCACATGAGATGAGATATTTAATAGAGAAGTTTTCATTTAGTTAGACAAAAAGTGGTAGCAGGTCAAATATGTCCTTAGCTTCTTTGCTTGAAAGATAAGTAGAAAACTCATCAGGAAAGAGGGCCCCTATATCTAGGCTAGGCCAAAAGGAAATTCTCAAGTGAAGGAATTCTTACTAGCATAAGACAACGCTACTGTGAAATTATTATACAAAAATTACTTTTTATAAAATAGAATTTACTCATTTTCTGTTTTTTAGTTGCCCCTATTCTAGGCTAGGCCAATTTGGGATTCCTGTAGCTTTGAATTAGATTGCAAAGTTTATTGGAAACGACATCTACGAATTTGAGAGGCATGGCTGGAGCTGTTAAAAAAGGCTGTTGTTTTCTAAAGAGGCCATCGCAGCAACAATCAACCTCAATGCCTAGAAAATATGAAGCTTCAAGCATTGAGTGCTTTTTTAGAGCTATCTCAGCTAATGGGAAGTGACAAATTATTGGAGGTCGGAGACAGAGAAGGGGGAGAGATTAGCAACACTGTATCTAAATTTCACAAGATTAAATTAGTCAGTAACTACTAAATCCAAAAACCCTAAATCCAAAAACCTAAATCCCTCACACATTAAGAGTTGAAGCCACTACCAACTCCAAAAAACCTAAATCCTAAATTACAACAGCATCTACGTACCTATTCCTCCGATGTCAACGAGAGTGGTCGAGAGAGAGGCTGGACATGTAAGAGCGGCCGGAGAGCTTGAGGAGCGGCTCGGTCGGAGAACGGCTGAAGCGGATCGAGAATGGAGAGGGTGGCACTGATCGGCTCTTATAGAGAGACCTCGATCGGCTAAAGCGGATCGAGAATGGCGGCGACCTCGATCGGCTCTTCTAGAGACAATCGAGAGGGTGGCGCTGATCGAGATATGTAAGGGTTGGGTTTCGTTTAGAGAATGGATCGGCTTTGCTTAGAGAGGGGGACGATCGGCTTTGCTTGGAGAGGGAGACGAGAGGTTGGGTGTTAGAGAGGGAGACGAGAGGGTTGGGTTTTAGAGAGGGAGACGAGAGGTTGGGGTTGGGGCTTTTTTTTTTGAATGCAAGGGTTTAGGGAGAGAGCTCTTCGTTTGGAATTTTTTTTCAAAAATTGCCTAAGTCCAAATCTTCTCTGTAGAGCATTTACTATGATACACCAACCGATTGATTCACATGAAACCTGAAGTAATCTAAAGTTTCTTAATTAGATCGGTGCCGCCAGATCCATTTAGCACAAATCTGAAGTGATAGAGGGACTGACAGCTGGACCAGATACAAACCTGATGGGTTGTATTATCTAAGAGGACACCATCACACAACCTCACAAACAGAAAAATGGAGGCCTCCTTTTAAATCATGACAGTTCAAAAAGGATCAGATGGCTCTGATTCTCGCAAGTAATCAATTAGATTATATTTGCACAGCAAATAATATGAAAAAAACTCCAAAAATTATAATTCCACATTTTTACAAATTATACAAACAAATTATACTTACAAATATCAATTTTATATATTTTCATATAGATTTGCCTCTTAAAATAGTGTCTATAAATGTGGACCGTACATTTTTGCGTTATAATTCGACGGTTGATTTAGCATGAAATGATTCAAAATTAATTTTCAAATGATCAAGAGAGAACCATCTACTATACAACACAAGTGATCGTTGATTTGGTTAGGTCTAAGCCTCGATCCGACGTGATGTAATTATAGCCATTCGATGGCTCGATTTTCCATAAGCTGGATGGATATGAAAATCATCACAAAATTTGACAAAATTTTGATACAATAAACTTAAGCTAATAATCTTTAATTGTAACGGTTCGGATCGACCGAGACACGACATTTTCGCTTGTACCTTCATTAACTTGCACAACCAAAGTTATTGTTCAATGACAAGTATATAGCATATGACTTGTTAAGACAACATGCATGTGTTAATATGCTATTTTATGTGTATAAAACATGTACTAATATGCAAAAACAGGTTCTAACATTCATTATCGTATAAATTACATAATATAGTTTCCAATAATTATTTTTAACAAAAATAAACGCCAAATTTGTTCATTGATTAGTAAATTTCACAACTCATGTGAATAACTAGTAATACATAATAAATTGAATTTATTCATCAAATATACTCACAACATGTACAAATATGTCGATTAAATAGAAATCATGTAATAACTGCGAATTTCTAAATGAGTTTTTTTATATAAATCATATAATGTTATGTATAATTGTATATCTAGATTTGCATATTTAAATTTAAGACAATTAATGTTTTACAATTTATTAGAGCTTATTCTACACAAAATTCTGTTTCCCTCCACAAGATTGATCCAGCTGTCTACCTCATATTAACAGAGCGGCTTCAAGTTTATTAAGATCAAATCCTTTATAATAAAAGATAAATGTCATACTACCTCCACACACAATAAGTGAAAGCTGCTCTGTTAGAACAATAACCTAGCAATAGCCTCAGAGGGATCCAGCTGTCTCGGCCATGTTAACAGAGCGGTTTGAAGCTAATACAGCGCAAATCACTTATAAAAAATAACACAAATCAAACTGTGTGAACCAACAATAAGCCAAAACTGCTCTGTTAAAACACAAACCTAGCATCTTATCATTTTCCCCCCATTTGCGCACAAAAAAATTCGGCCCCCGCCCAAAGCATTCTCTTCTGCCTCTTCAACATGTTAATTTCGCCCCCTCTTCCTTCATTCCCCCAGCTAAAACCTCTGTGGCCTCCTCTCACTGTTGCCCAGCTACAATCGTTATACACAAATTTCAACCCTCTGAGCCCGCACCTTACACCTATTGACACTTCTCCGAGGTTGTTTTGGAAGCTCATCACATCGATTTGGCAAACCTAACTCCAAACGGAAGTGATTAATCAAAATCATTCCTCAAGGTCTTTGATATTACTTCCTCTTCATGTAAGTTGAAACCTATTTTCGGATTGAGGTCTATTTTGTCGATTTATCTTCAATTTTGTCAAATCACTCTTGAAATTAAAACCTGGCTCTTGATATTTTGCATACAACAACTGAAGGTGTTTTGTACTGAAGTTATCTTGAATTCTGGAGTTGTTTTGTACAGTTGCTAAATTCAAACCCATTGCTTTAATGTTTTCTTTCCTTTTATTGAGTTATTAGCTGCTTGGTACTGACCCTAATTTGTAAGAATAGTAAAATTTCCTAATAAAAAAGGTTGATAATACAACTGTTGTAAAAAGAAAAAATTAAACAACTACCCCAACATGATTCATCAAAAAGAACAAACTTACTTTTTTCAGGAGTGTCATACTTCTTTATGACACCCTTGGCATCAAACAAGTGCATGTTAGTAGTGCTAATAGAAGTGGTCAGCTTGAACCTCTTTTCCACCCCTTCTTGCAAAGCTAAATTCATGTTTTCCTCTGACAAAATCACCTCAAAATGTACATTGACATCGTCATTGTGCTCACGATAATCCTGTAAACCAAGTAAATACACAGTCCAATCAACAAAAGGAACGGTTTCTTTAATCATTTATTGCAGAGATAATTTAGTGTGATTGAGTGCAAAAGTCAATGATACCTTGATGAACGGTTCCTTAATTTTGTCAGTACCAGTCATTAGCCCCTCCAGAAACTCTTTGTAATCCTGAGTCCATCTTCGTACCGGCAACTCGGTAATTTTCAAAGTTGTATTATCAACTTCTTCAATAACTCCAGTGACTGTGTATGTTAATCCAGCCTCTTTCGTACTAGTTTTCTCAATAGAACCCTGAAATCAAAGAGTCCAATGGCAACAATCCAAAAAGAGGAAGGTTTATGTTGTGCCAATGGCAACAATGCTAAAATTTCAGGTACCTTCAAAGAGTCCAATGGCAACAATGCTAAAATTTCAGGTACCTTGTGCCAAATGGGCACATTATTAACTAAAGCAAAACGTAAATGTATCATGGTTGCTCACCCGGTGCCTTGTTCCAAATTGACCATTTGGCTGGAGAGGGTTTATGTTGTTGCTTCCCCCAAAATCCTGGGCCATGCCAATAATTGTACTAGCCAGACTCTGTTCACCGTGGTGGTATGCCGAATGCTCTGAGACATAACCAGAGAATTGTGCAACCTATTGAAGAAGTGATGCAATGGCATATATAAATTTCATATATATTCCCAATAAGCACATTATCATGGGTCAGCCCATTACTTCCTAATGTCTTTACTGTGATTGGATTTTTCTCTGCGTAACCTCTATTTGGCATGAATGCCTTGGTAATCAAACCTGTGATGTTGTCTGGATTAACAAAGAGCATAAGGGGTATATCCATTTAAATAAATGACAATGCTGAATGTACCTAACTGATTGCAATGCAATTCCATACTTAATAAGCACTTCTTTCAAAAAAACATCTTTCCTTTCAAAAAAAACATATTTGCTGTAATCAACCCTCATTGCTGCCTATAACACAATTATTCATTGTTTTTTTTGGAATATAGTAGGCGAAAACCAATATGGCTCCAAGAAAATCTGGTCTGTCAAGATCAAAAGCAACTAAGTACAACAAGAGGAAGCGCACAACGGATCATCAGGTTCAGAATGTGGACAGCTTGGATGGTACGGAAGAATGTGATATTCCACCATCAAAGAAAAAGGGACGAGGGCCCGGAACTATGCGAGACGCGACATTCGTCATCGAAGATCGACCGGAGATTTGGCCGGTTGGGGCACGCGAGTTCGCGTGCGCGTGCGAAGTAGACGGAAGGCAGATCACTACTGCAATAACTAGGCTTGCCCTTAATTACATGCCTAGCCCATTAAGAAGTTATCATGCCTTTGATCCAATGACAAAAAAAAATGTCGACAAGGCATTTCTGGTAACATCAAACCCATATATTTTTGTAGACCGCAAAATTCCTGTTTCGAAGTTCTACTAATTAGACCATTCTAGTGTGTGCTCTGATCTGTTCTTCATCACATTCTATTTACAAAATTGTACTAAAAAATCATATTACAGTAATCATATGGACGGTTGACCGCTGAAAAACCCCAACTTACTAATTGTTGTATAGTTTATTCTACACAATTTAGCTTAAATAATAACTAATAGGCTCCTGGTCTAACCCTCTTCTTTTTTAAAGGAACGATTTAGATACCGCCATGGGGAAGATGTTGACCATTGTCGAACAGTGTTAGATGCCATAGCTGGAAAAAGGTATGCTGAGGAGCTGCACAACGCAAGAAACAAATGCTTCAAAAAATATGGTTGGGAGATACCCTTATGGAAGGCCGACGTGCCACATTGGTGCCTTGACCCCAAAAAATGGCACGGTCTCTGTGACATCTTCAACACAGAGGAGTGGCAAGAATTGAGGAGACAAAATGTAAAAAACCGCCTGGCGAGAGGACATCAAGCTGCCCACCACGGTGGATCAGCAAGCACCCGCCAGCATGTGGCCAAAATTGTAAGCTTAGTAATAACTGTTTTTTTTTCAAAAAATTAAATATATTCACATATTACACTAATAAATCTGACTTTGAATACTTTTTGTTCATTCTTTCTCATGTGGAGGAAAAACTTAAAAAGGGAACTCCAACGTTGGAGGAGATTTATCTACATATGCATTGTAGACTAGAAAATGGAAAATCACCTGTGATTTCTCAATATGAGGCTGCAGCGGAGGGCATATCTGGAACTACTGAAAATGATGATACTAATGGCATCGTAAACCCACCACCAGAGAAGAGCCCCATACAACCTTTAACTTTCGATATGAACTCGTTGCAGTTCACCAACGATAGAGCAAAAAAAGTATATGTAAGTGGTAATCTTGTATATTCACCAAACCTGGTTATTTTGAAGTTTGTATCAACAGTTCAGATTATATTAACAGTACCAACCTTGGCATAACTAGGAATAGCATGAATTTTAAAAAAAAATTCTACTTCATGTTTGAATGGGGCAAAACTATTTCTATTATTGTTAATTTTAAAAATTGGGTATATTGTACAAAGGAGCCCACAACTGTAGTGGATGTGTAATATTTTCTCACAAGGCATGGAGGCAGATTCAGTAACTAATCTATACTACATATTAACAAAATTACATCAATTTATTTTGTATTATCTACATTTATCAATAATGTACTTTAATCAGCTGTGGCATCTCATAGGAAGATGTTACTGAATGGAGGGCCGATGAGGCAAATGCTGACAAGGACGAGAGCACTTTGTATATTGATGCTATTGGGGGATCAAGCCGTGGCAGGTTGCGAGGCTTTGGAAGCGTGCTTGAGATAAGCTGCCAACAGCAACTACACGAGCCAAGGCAACCCGTGCACCATCTTCTATTTCTGGGGTGACAAATAATGGGTCCGGGAAAACTTACACTGATAAAGAAGTGGCTGCACTCTTAGCACAAGAACGAGATCATCGTCTTAATGAGGAGCGGGAAGAGAGGAAAAGAATGGAAGCAGAAAATAACGTCATGTTCAAGCAATTATTCGCAATTGTGGGGGTGCAAAGGCCTAACTTCGAGGTACAGTACAGTATTATTTTCAATTTAAATTCCAGGTTTGTTAGTTTTGAACTAATAAATTTCTCTAAAATAATTACTTCTGAATGATAAATTTCAATTGCTAAAGGTTGTATTTTACTGCAACTATTTTTATTAGTTGTCACATAGATTCACCAATTAACTTGGGAATTATTTAAGACACAGTGACACACAAGAAAATAACAACATGGTACCATTCCAGACCTTAATTTTATAACTAATTACTTCATGGCAGTCTCCATTTGCTTGGTTATTTCAAATGCTCCTTAGTTAATAAATTGATTAGTCACTTCTTGTGATTCATGTGTTAAAGAATTGTTCAAAGAAATATTTTTTACTGTCAATTTCTGATTTTTATATTTGTTGTCACTTGATTTACTGTGTATTTCTGATTGCTAATTTTTCATGTGAAATTGTAAACTTAACTAGATGATGTTAATAGTACTCACTAAACAAATGTTTAAATGTCCATATTCTAACAAAATCCTACCATGTTTAATGCTTAGGGTCAAGGTCCCACAACTCTACCTCAACCTCATGAAGGAGCTTCAGGAATGCCGAATGCCATCTCTCAGGTATCATATCAATAGTTCGAACCTTATTTTTTTTTAAACATATGTTGTATTATGAAAGCCTTTTGTTTCTGGCTTTTTAGGTATCGTACTTAAAAACATTAATAGCTGACATAATTTAGCTAGTATTTGGTGATCTCTATTCCAAGAATTATCCTTCCTCTATAATTAGTCGTGTATAATACTTAAAATGTCGTATATTATGAGGATAAACTGAGAATAATCAAAATCTGTATAATACTTAAAATGTCCTATATTATGAGGATAAACTGAGAGTAATCAAAATCTGTTTCAGCATGCAATAGAGTATGGCAGTTCTGGTATCATTTTTAATAAGTCAAAATAATAGGGTTTAATTGGTAAAAGTTACATTGGGTTTTAAATGCTCCTAGAACTTGCTTCTCCATTCTCCAGCTATTGAATAAGGTTTTCTTTGAATTATTTAATCTTCTTCTACCAAGTTTGGTCTCAGCAATCTTCCTATGTGTACAATAATTGCAATGCGATTTACAGTCCTGTGTTAGTAGTATCTATGAATTTACTGTAATTGTTCCAAAGCTGGCAAAAAAAAAAGGTAGTGTTACAATCCAAACATGCATGTGCTTACCCTGCACCTTATGCTTCTCCAGTCTTGGTACAACATAATCTTCCAGTCTTGGTACAATGACAGTAAATTCAATGACAGTGCCAATACTAACTTACAATCCAAGGGGAATTTACTATTATGCTGGTCCGATCTTGGTACAATGTATTATCAACACTATCTTACATTCTATGCTAATGTAGGGTCTAGGTGCTGATTTTATAGAATCAAATGAGAGAGGCGCTTTCCAAGCACTCCTCAATGCGCAATCTGGACAAGAGGTGGCAACGTGTCAAGATGCACTCAACCAATGGTTCGGGGAAGAAAATGAGAACAACCGGCCTTTCTAGTGCAGGGTTTGTCAACCTTAATCACAGAATTAAAGTATTTTGAAGCTTAAAGTGGTGGCCCCTTTTTGTAAATTTTTGGCGATGGGTCATGCATATATTTTAGTTATAGGAACATGTTATTTATAGGTTGTGGTTGCAATCCTTTTTGGTCTTATATATGTTGTCATGCATGCTTGAATTTACTATGTTGATAAATGATAATTAAAATGCAAATCTCCATGTTTTATTGTGTTGTTGTTCTTATGTTTCAATGACAAATGTAAAAGATTTCTTTGTTGCCATTGGGTTGGTACCAAATTGGTACCGGTACCAGATTGGTACGGGGAGGATTATAGAAATTGGGTGTGCTGAAAGTTTGCTGGAACGTCACTTTTTTACATCGGAATATACATACAAATATGGGGTAATATATTGCATGAAAAAGGTCCAAATGATATCCTTGCAAAAAAACTGGTGGGGCCCACCTCGGTTAACCTTGCAAAAAATCCGGTGGGGCCCACCTTGGTTAACCTTGCAAATAACCTGGTGGGGCCCACCTTGGTTAACCTTGCAAATAAACAGGGGGCCCCACCTTCAATACCCTTGCAAATAAACAGGGGGCCCCACCTTCTCTAACCATGTAATTGTTTAGTTCATTGCCTTGCAATAAACCGTGTGGGACCCACGTTCTTCAACCTTGCAAATACTAAGATGGGGCCCACGTTCTTTATCCTTGCAAATACTCCCTGCAGGTGTCAAATCTCAGACTTTTTGCAAGCGTAGTTATTTCAAGAGTAGTCTCTTGCAACAAAATTGGGAAAAGTTATTGCAAGGGTAGCCCTTGTAACAAGTCAAAATTCGAGTATTTACATGGAGGCTTGTTCCAACGGTGGTTTTTGCAAGGGTGGCCCTTGCAAAAAGTCTTTTTCGGGCTTGTTGCAAGAGTGAGCTCTTGCAACAACCGAAATTTTGCCCTTGCAAGAAGTCAAAATTCTAGTAGTGTGGTACAAGGAAACGGGGCGAGAGGATGGACACGCGGGGTGTCGGAGGGGTATTAACGCTCTAACCCTTTTTAATACCTCCTCTGGTGTTGGTGAGTGAGATTAATGCAGTTTTTGCCGTCCCCCGTTTCTGAGGGGTTCTCTACCTTATATAGGGGGTGCCCTACTGTAGCGCGGTCTTAGCAGCATTAATGACGAAGGCCCGCATACTGTTAAGGGCGTCCGCATAATAGGCAATAGTATCCGCATAATCTGTCACGAGCCGAGTCAACGAGGCCGTGTGTCGGCTTCCTCTAGTTGACACGGCATGTTAGGCTTTGAGCCTTGTTTTGTTCTGGACCCGAGCTGACCCTGAGAGGGGGTCCGAATCTCGGGTCGTTTTTAACTCGGGCTGGCCCCGGGAGGGGGTCCGAGTCTCGGGTTGTTTTTAACCTCGAGCTGGCCCCGGGAGGGGGTCCGAGTCTCGGGTTGTTTTTAACCTCGAGCTGGCCCCGGGAGGGGGTCCGAGTCTCGGGCTGCCTTTGGATCGTGGCCTGTTTTTGTTGAGGGAAAGGCCTATTTCATTTTGTTCTATTTTGGACTGGTCTTTTGTATATTTAAATCTGGGAGCGCTTTTTTGGGCCAGGCCTGAGCTTTTTAAGGGCCATTGGCATATGAGCCTATCACCATCAATGCATGTTCTCCAAAGATCACTAAACCAAATTTTCCATAAAGCATAGTGTTTATTTTATTTATAGATGGAACTAAAAGTATTAATACATATACAACTTATAAAATTTAATAGAGAAAATTACAATTTTTTTTAATGTATAGAGGTGGCTTAGTTCTCTATTACTTTCTGCCCCAGCATTCAATGCTCTTTTGATTACTCTGTGCTCCATGCTCTTATAATTATAAATCATTATTTTTTTAACCGCTTGACTTTATATTAAATGAATTTGAAAAATTTATAAATAAGCATTTTTTTAAGTTTTGACAGAGAAATTAGATATTAGAAGTTTTTGAAGGTGGTGAAGGTTGTGAAAACAATTATCTTAAATTAAAATGAAAAATAAGAAATTTAAGTGTTTTGGTGGAAAAATAAATAATTTAGAATATTTCAATGGGATACCCACAGTTCTCTCAATTTTGTTTTTATGAGTGTAGCTATGTATGGTACTATGCATTGCGTTGCTCGGTTCAAACTATGAATAAATATAATATGTTCGTTCTTAAAATTTAAATAGTCGATTTGAACTGATCAACATGAACACCATATAAAAATGTATATGCAAACAAAATTTAATATTTCACAATTTTTTTACTATTTTTTAATAGGTAGAAAATCACTTGATAACTTATATAAAAATAGTAAAGAATGTAAAATTCAATCTACAGGTACATTTTTATATGGACACCGTGTTAAACAGTTGATATGTATGTTAGAATATTTTCACTATATTTTAAAAATTACGTTAAATGATTCAGATTAACTATTTGGAATTTAAAAATAAAAATATGAATCCATATTACAAGTTGACTTGTAATATACATAAATAAATAAGCTGGAACCTGTTATTCTGATTTCAACCGTTCAAATTTTTTAATGCACAAATCTCAATGAAATAATTTTTCATGTGCGAATCTCAATATAACGAAGATCAACAGTTGAGATAGGAATAACAGGTTCTGGTTATACCCAAAAATTGAACTAGTATATGGTCATAGAGAACAATTCAAATTCGTCATATCCTCCCAAACAAATCAATAGGAAAAATAAATAAATATTCAAGCAATCCTTTTCTCACAACACAGTTGAGAAAAGCAATCCTTTTCTCACAACACGGTTGTTTCTCACATCACTTTGGATTTTTTGACCGAACAACTACATCATAATAATTTATAAACACACTTAACTAGACTGATTAATTATCATTATCAATAATAATGTCAATACTTAGTTATTTATTTAATTTTTATATTTGATTATTATTATTGTTAATATTAATATGATTATAATAATTATTATTAGTAATATAATTAATAATACATCAAATATTATTATTAATATAATTATTATAATAATATTTGATGTAATATTTTGTTATCATAATAAATTTTTACTTGATAAAATCTAGATTATATCTCAGATTTTTTAATTTGTAGCCTCAATTTCATGACAATGTATTTGGTGATTAGATAACTTGAAATGTAGGCTCAATTTATTTAAAACATGAATCGACACAAAACAAATACTTTCGAACATATATATATAATTTTGCACGTAATATATTGAATTTGAGGAGGGATCCACTCACACCTTTTTTTGGTGACACCAGATTACACCCTATATTTTCAAAGTCCAAACAGTTGATTCAAACCGTTCAACATGATGATATATTAAAATGTGCTTCAGATCAAATTTTACATTTTTTTTATTTTTTTACTATTTATTAAGATGGGTACAAAATTTCAATGGTGTGAAAACAACAATTTTGTAAAATACTTAATAAATAGTAAACAAATTCAAAAAAAATATAAAATTTGATATGCAAGCACATTTAATACATCCATCATGTTGAACGGTTTGGATCGACTGTTTGGACTTTGAAAACTTTGAAAATGTAGGGTGTAATCCGGTGTCACCAAAAAAGAGTGTAAGTGGCATTTATCATTTTGTTTAGTGCAAACATTATTTTAAGAGATTGTAAATGATAATTTAGAGTATGTCCATATTTATGCTATAAAAACTCGTGACATATACTTGATAACATATAAAGTATATATGCCTGTTTTGATTATTATATAATTATAAACGAGTCCTCATTTTATTAACAACATGACTAGACCCACTTAACTTAATTGCTGTTTTTTGTGCATAAAATTTAATTAACACAGAGAAAATTTATAAACAAGGTAATATAATTAACACAGAACAAACCTTAAATTAATTTCCATTACATCCATTTCTCCCCAAAAAAAAAAAAAGTAACATAAAATTAAAATGAAGATTCACGCGCGTGTATATATAAACCTCATTGGTAAATGAACTATTAGAACTTGCATGCTTCAGATCATGTCTCCGATTCAAACCTCACTGGTAAATGAACTAGTAACAGCTGGGCTTGATGATGTCTGTGTCGAGTTCTTAGCCTTTATCCAACCATACCGTAGGCACAGAGAGACTGCACCAACAGCCAGCAGGGGTATGAGCACATCATACCATACGATAGGTGGAGGTAGCAGCAAGAAAATTCTCAGGGTCACCGAGATGACGATGAATACAGTTGCTATTCTCATGGCCTGTTTCTGGAGCCAGGCAACACCCCGACTCGGGTTGGTTATATAAATAAGTGTGATAGGTAAGGGGACAATGCTCCAAACGAAGCTGAGGAAATAAAAAAGCAAGTAGATCTTGTATAGTATGATGTGATTATGAACGGACGTAGGTGGGCTTGCGAGTAGAGCGAATAATCCGGACACAACAGCAATTGACACAGGCTGCAATTGCTCGGTTATATGCTCTGAGTAAGTTTTTGCTTGGTTATCTCCAGTAGTGGCACTGTCACGTGTGGTGATGATGTCTATAGGTGTTTGATCAGGTTGGGCCGGAGCAAGTACAGAGAGAGACTGTTGGTTTTGTGGTAGTGAGGTTGTGTTATTGCGGGAATTGGAAGTCATGAGAAGAAGGCTCTTTGCGTGTTGGCGGCATGAAGTTAAGGTTGAGGAGAAAGCACCCATGGTGTTGCTTTGCTTGGGAGGAGAAGTGGAAAATAAAACCCAGAATTAGCACAGCACAAGAGAGCGAGCAAGAGATGATTATGTATTTTTCTTTTACGCGGCATTGCAAGAGAATCATGTATTTTTCTTTTATGGTCAGGGGCATTGCAAGAGGTGATGGAGTGATGGAATGAGATCCGCTGCTTGCCAAATCACTGCTCTTTCCCTGCTTGCCTCTTTTCTTTTACGTCAGTGGCATCTATTTTACGGTCAGCGGGACATGTAGGACACGTGGCAAGAGGTGATGTGTATTCTTCTTTTTACGGTCGGTGGCATTGCATTGCAAGAGGTGAGCAGGAGTTTTTCTTTTACGGTCAGTGGCATCTATTTTACGGTCAGCGGGGACATGTCTTGTAGGTACACGTGGCAAAGAGGTGATATGTATTCTTCTTTTACGGTCAGTGGCATCTATTTTACGGTCAGCGGGGACATTTTAGTTTGTCTCGCCTCGTTTGGTGGACTATACGCTGGCCTGTGGACTGGTGACACGTGTTTCTCCAAAGGGGTTGAGGAAATTTTTTTTTTTTGAGGAAATTAATACTAGATATATATGTATCTGGTACTCCGTACTTGACATGTTGCTTGGCAAATAAAACCTAGAATTAGCATAGCACAAGAGAGCAAGGGGTTGAGGAATACTTAGTTATTTATTTAATTATTTATATTTGATTATTATTGATACTTAATTATTATTATTATCATCATATTCATAGATGATTATTATTAATATGATTATAATAATTACTATTAATAATATAATAAATAATACATCAAATATTATTATTAAATATAATTATTACAATAATATAACTATAATAATAATATTTGCCACGCGTTGCCGTGGATAATGAATCTCAAACCCAATAATACTGCCTCCTCTGTCAGCCCGAATCTCAAAGCGGCTGAGAGTTAATCTCAAACTGTAAAGTGAAGAATCTTTTACAGTAATGGAGAGAATAGGACACTTGTCCTGTTTGCGTGAGCAATGCAAGACCATAGTTGATATTAGTGTATTGACAAAACCCGCCAAGTCCAGGACCGGACTGGCGAACCCGTGGACCGGCCCCGGACTGGTCCGAGCTCGTGTCTAAACCTCGACCGGACCGTCCAAACGGATGGGCCGGGTTAACCAAGGCGTGGATCACTCTTTTTGGACCCAACCCGTCCAGACCCGACCCGTTTAAACACTCGGATCCGGACTGGACCGGATTAGACCGGACTAACCCGTGCCAACCCCCGGACCCGGACCTGGGACCCGTGCCAACCCGGCGGGATCCGAGCGGAATTTGAAATGAGAATGGAGAGGGTGGTTCCTTCTCCAGGAAGGAAACATTTAGGTGGGGTCCGCTGGTCAGTGGGTAGAAGAGAAGAGTTCAACTGGGCGGTGGATTTTATATTTTCATCTGTCATAGAAATAGAAAGAGAGAGATGGAGAGGGTAAGGCTGGGGTTGTGTGGCCGTTTGTGTGTCGGGTAATTTTATTCTTTATAACAATTTCATTTCTTTATAAATAAAAGTTTCAATTCCAATTGAACTTACGGTTTCGAGTCTTTGAAGTTTTTAATTTTAGGCAAGATTTTATCATTATCAATAATAATATCAATACTTAGTTATTTATTTAATTATTATTACTTAATTATTATTATTGTTAAAATTAATATGATTATAATAATTATTATTAGTAATATAATTAATAATACATCCACTATTATTGTTAATATAATTATTAAAATAATATCTGATGTAATATTTTGTTATCACAATAAATTTCATGACAATGTACTTGATAAAATCTAGATTATATGTCAGATTTTTTAATTTGTTGCCTCAATTTCCTGACAATATATTTGGTGATTAGATGACTTGAAATGTAGGCTCAATTTATTTAAAACATGAATCGACACAAAACTAAATACTTTCGAACATATATATAGAGGAGCAAAACTAGGGTGTGATGCGCTCACGCCGTGAGCGCACCTCCTTGAGGTCACATTTTCAAAGTTCAAATAGTCGATTCGAACCTTCAACGTGTTCTTCATATTAAAATATGCTTGGAAACCAAATTTTACGTTTTTTGGAAACTTTTTACTATTTTTTCTGAATTTTTCAAAATCATCACTATTTGAACTTTGAACACGTTTTTGAAAAATTCAGAAAAAATAGTAAAAAGTTTCCAAAAAATGTAAAATTTGGTTTCCAAGCATATTTTAATATGAAGAACACGTTGGAAGGTTCGAATCGACTATTTGAACTTTGAAAATGTGACCTCTAGGAGGTGCGCTCACGGCGTGAGCGCATCACACCCTAGTTTTGCTCATATATAGAGTATGGTTTATTTGCTGCCATCAGCATTTTAGCAAACTGCTGCCAGACTTTTTGACCGTCTGATTTGGTTTAGATTCGCGTCAGATGATTACTTCAGTTTGGGGGAAAAAGAACTTAACGGAGTCCGTCAATGCTTCAGCGAATTAAAAAAAATAAGGTCCCGTCTCTTTTATTTTGAAATCCCAACCTTCTCTCTCCTTTGAAGAAAAAGGAATTCCTCCTGCTCGAGCCGCTCTGCCCCTCCGCCAAGCCCTCTCCAAACTTTACCTCTGTGGCCCCCCCTTCCGTTGCGTTTGTCATCTTTCTTGCTGCACCGCACTGCGTTTCAGCAATTCGAGCATCTGAGCGGAAACCCTAGCCGCGTTTGGTGCTATCGGAGGATGGTTCCGGTCTCTTCCGGCGAAGACACCTAGGCAAATCGACCAACTGGTACTCTCTTGTTGTTGTCGTTTTACTCTTTTATTTCTCTTTATACACTTATTGTTTCATAAATTTGTGATTTTTTTTTTTGTAATTAGACAATGCTAATTTTAGTTGGGTAAGAAACAAAGATTTTTCTAGTACAATTTTGAGTTATGGGGTAAAAAGATTGTCTAATATGCTATAGCACGGATGGGGTCCGTGCTACGGCTCAAAATTTGACTTTTCAAAATCTTAACGGTCGATCCAAACCGTTCAACATGATTATAAAATGAATATCTACTTACAAACCAAATTTTACATTTTTTTCGAACTTTTTACTATTTTTTTGAAAATCACTTGATCTGAACATTCTGGACCATCCAAAAACAGCTTATCTAAAAAAATAGTAAAAAAATTCAAAAAAATGTAAAATTTGGTTTGCAAGTATATATTCATTTTATAATCATGTTGAACGGTTCGGATTGACCGTTAGGATTTTGAAAAGTCAAATTTTGAACCGTAGCACGGACCCCATCCGTGCTATGCATAGCACCGTAGCCTCACTCCAATAATAATATCAATACTAAGTTATTTATTTAATTTTTAATATTTGATTATTATTATTAATATGATTATAATAATTATTAGTAGTAATATAATTAATAATACATCAAATATTTATTATTAATATAATTATTATAATAATATTTGATGGAATATTTTGTTATCTTAATAAATTTCATGACAATATATTTGGTCATTAGATGACTTGAAATGTAGGCTCAATTTATTTAAAACATGAATTTATCTCGTTTTTTATCGCGGTTATCGCGTTTTTATTCGTGAATAATTCATGATTCGCGTTTTTTTTACGAATTTATCGCGAACCATGTTACTATGGTCAGAAATGTGTTAACAAATTGATGCATGGTGCTAGTCGTATTTATTTTGACATATCCTTAATTGCAATATATATTGACTTGTATTTATATAAAGTTTTTCATCCGAGATGGAAATTATATTTGATCCGTGATATGATATCTCAGAATTGGAAAATAAAACCCATGGTGTTGCTTTGCTTGGGAGGAGAATTGGAAAATAAAACCCAGAATTAGCAACAGCACGAGAGAGTGAGCAAGAGATGATTATGTATTTTTCTTTTACGGTCAGTGGCATTGCATGGCAGGAGATCCAATATTAATTATATATATATATTAGTAGAATCGTAGACTTGTAGTAGGTGCGCTTTTTTCCCGAGTACAATATTTTTTTCGAAGAAAGAAATCATATGTGGTACGGCAACTATAACGATCGCCTTGGGAGTGGACAGATGGATTTCAAATCCTTCAATCTGCTTTAAGATTTACGTGCTTCATCTTGAAGCGTCGAATCCAAAAGTATACTCATCGGCATCGGACGTACTCTCTCGTAATGATCTCCATTTGTGCCGTAATAGGGAATCTTTTACAATTACTTGATCTAGACCGTTCCTTTTTACTTGGCACAAATCTCAAAGCCCAATAATACTGCTCTGTCAGTCCGAATCTCAAACCGGAAAGTGAAGGTAATATTTTACAGTAATGGAGAGGATACTTGTCCTGTTTGCGTGAGTAGTCATTACTGGTCAATGGCATTCCACAATATAATATAATAATCTCCTTTTTAGTTTGTCTCGCCTCGTTTGGTGGACTATACGCTGGCCTGTGGACTGGTGACACGTGTTTCTCCAAAGGGGTTGAGGAAATTAATACTAGATATATATATCTGGTACTCCGTACTTGACATGTTGTTGCTTGGCAAATAAAACCGACATTTTTATTAATATCCAAAGTTTAATAGAATTTAATATTTATGTTCAGAATTCTGGGGTTTCGCCAAAAATGTTCAAACCGGCCATTTTATGACCAGTTTACTCTCCCCATAAACCGACCATTTTATGGCTAGCTTACTTTTTTTTTTTTACACAAACTATTTTCTTCTTGTATATAGTGTAATTTTATTTGTCATTGTATTGTAATATTATTTTATTAACTATTTTTCTGGGTACTTATGTCACTCACACTGACACAATTTATTTCGGAATGCGCCAATTGGTGTGTCTTTAATCTTTAAAGCTTATTTTTGCTGTTTAACACACTTATTCAATTGTTTTAAATATTTTTCTGTTTATTTTTTATGTTGTACTACTATTTTAAAGTTGTAATATTTTCTGTTTAGCATTATCATGATAATTTATTTTATCTGAAAAATATAAAAATACTACCATAAAAGCACACATACAAAAGAACCGAAATATAGGATAATACAAATATACCAAACATAAATAGTATACCAAATATAAATAGTACAAAACTAGCGACGATACAACTGAAACGGAGAGGAGGACCATCACTGAGGCGGTACTCCGGCGTTCGTGCGGCCAGGCTCTGTATCTCTCGGTCTCCACACCAGTATTGTGCGTAGTTGAGTATCCGTTCGGCGGTATCCCATATGTCATCACCCTTAGAGACTGTACTGAAGCCCAGTCCCAATGGCAGGCTGAGTATGAGACCCGCTACCACTAGCCTCTCCATCATGCGGCATCTCTGTGCCATATCGAGGTACTGGCGGTGCCGACATGAAATCCTCCTCGTATACCCTGAACTCATGAAGACTGCACGAGAGGGACTCGAGATCCTTAGTATCGGGCTCCTCAGGCGGTGGCTGTGGCGGCATCTCGGCTGGACCTTGCAATCATACACATAATTTAGTAAATTGATATGAATGAAGAAATTTGTACAAACCTTACAGCTACTGAAGTATGACATACCTGAGTCTGAACCGGACGTCTATGCTCGTTGTACCATGCCGACCACCCAGCGTTGGACAATACCCAACGATGGTAGTTTCACTCTAGATGCGAATCGAGGGAAGGTGGCATCTCATGTGCTATAATCGGGTCCAGGTCAAGCTCGGTCGTATCGATCTCACGCTAGTTGATGTTCTCTCCGGCGTCTCACAGTATCGTGATGATCTTCCCGCTGTACCCGGTATCCTCAACCCAATTTGCATTTTTCTTACGGATGCGGTACCCAATATATCGCCAGTTCTTCTTTCCCATCACGGCGATCCTATGAGCGCACTCCTTGATCGAAGACAAAAGTTAAAAAAATTATTTTGTCAGATCAAACATTGATGACTATTCAATTAAGAAAAAATACGTAGTTTTAGGTGCATTACCTGTCGAGCCCATTTGATGCCGTTGGGATAGTAACCATCATCGGTTTTGACCTTGTCGCGGAGATGGGCACCGTAATCACCCTGCAGATAGACAGTGCCCATGCAGATCTGCATATACCAAGTATCGTACCTCAACTGGGGATCTCACTAGGTCCGAAAGATCGCATCTGGCTCATGATAAAAGTCCAGATACTGGGGATTCCCCACCGTACTGTAGTAGTCTTGCAGATGGGTGCTCCAGTCCCAGTCTGTTCGCCCTCGGTGATTCATCCTGTAAGGAACACGTTAGTTGTAATACAAAGCTATCAAGTAATATGAAGTAGTTGACAATAGGATACGACTTACTTGTGCAGGTCTATGAACATGGACCTCGGCAACGATGGATCTTTGGGAATGAACGGCCCTAGTCTAAACTGACGGAGTACCCGATGTGGGTAGTGGCGCTCCAAATTCTAGTCATGGGGCATTGTTACAAGCACTCCTCTCTTCTTTCTTTAATCAAATCTAACTCTAATTACAAAGATAAGTTATTCTTCTGCCCAGGGGCTTTATATAGGAGTGGAGGGACGTCTGGAGGTTGAGTGGAGGCTAAGAAACTGATCTGGAAACAGCTGTCGGCAGTTATTCCCCAAGAGGCATCTTCTGATACGGACCGTATAAAGGTGATACGGTCCGTATTAGGACCTTGACGGTTAGGGTTTAATGCTTCCAGCGCTATCTTCTGGTCTGTGCTAGGCCTGGTCCGTATTAGGCAATACGGGCCGTAATAGAGACTTAGTCGATAAGCGTCGCTGATCCGATTGACCTGATTCTAGCTCCATTTGGTGTAAAATAGTCTCAAAACCTGATTTCTGCAATAAAACATAAATAAGGGTGATAGTAGCCTTTTTCTCTAATTAATTAAACATAAGTGTGAGAAAATATGCAAAACCTAAGCCAAAACCCTACGTAAATCATCGTTATTTTGACTCTGATCACGCCTCCCAACTTGAATTGTTGCTTGTCCTCAAGCAACGACATCCCAGCTAGTCAAAGATCCGGTCTAGGTTAAACCATACAATCTCAAGGACTTGTTAAAAATTAAATTAGAACTTGGGTTTGGTACAATTGACATGACAATAAAAATTTAGAACTCTAAAATATTCATGATCTCTCCCTTGAACAATTTATTCATCCCATGATTGACCTCATTATGCTTACCCTAGAAAAATTATTATCGAACAATCTAATTCACAAATATCCTTAAAATTGAGAGTATTAATTTCCCTTTCGATTATAAATAGATCTCTTCCAATCAATAGAAATTCTAATGATATAAAATTTGATTTTTCTTCCCAATTGATTGGAGCAAAGTATGACAACTACGTGTGTTGGTACTTGTGACTATTTTTGAAAAATTAAATATGTACAAAATTTAAAATTTGAGAGGTTTTCTCGAGCCTATTGGTAACCAGTCTTGCGTAGGCACCCGTACTCTTTTTATTCTATTTATTTTCTTTTCTATATTTTTCTATTTTTTTGGATTTTTCTCTTTTCTGATTTTTTTTGTATTTTTGTATTTTTCTGAAAAATAAAATAAAATATTTTTGTGTCACAAGCACCATGATTACACACAATTTCAAGTATTCATTCATACAAGGAATTATTGCATAGTTTCGCTAGGGGTCTATCCATAATAAATGGGTATTCTAAAATACTATCAAATGTAAAAGACTTTGCAAAAATAAATTACTCAAAATAAAAATTATAGGGTTTGCAATCTTTGATCAACTCTCATGGTTAGCAATTCATTGTTCACTTTGAGATCACCAATAATTAAAAATTCTGAATTTTTGGTATCATGGCCAATTGTCTAAACCTTAGCCTAATTCAATTTAAAACAATTCCTATTTGATTAACCTATTCCTAAGGAAAAATAAAAATGCAAGCTAGCTAAAAAGCTCAATCTAATCATTCTAGGATTTTCGGTAAAGCCTCCAACCCTAGTAAAAAATTGAGTAAAACTACTAGCACCTAAGAATTTAAAATGCAAAAATTTTAAAGATACATGGTCAATTTACTTTCCTACCCCCCGAATAAAATTGAGCATTGTCCCCAATGCTCGAGAGATAAAAATAAATGAAGTAATAAAGTAAAAAGACCAGGGAAAGATACAACTCACTGCACCTCAATCCTGAGGTGGTGGAGGTGGTCGCTGGATCTCCTCGTAGAATGACGGGTCGAAGAGTCCGTATGGTGGTGGATGGTACTCGAATCCGGAGTCGAGAGCATACTGATACTGCTGTGCCATGTAGCGCGTCTGCTGGATCTCGCGCCTACTCTCATCAACACTCCTCCGGACATCCTCCATGCTGTTTCTGATTTCACTAACCTCTTGATGAATTGTTGAGATGTTTTGCTCCATCTGCCGGGTAGTTTCGGTTGTTGTCAGGTTGAGCTCATTGAGGTTAGAGTTCATCCAATCTACCATTTGGATGAACTGATCGTAATCGGCTGTAGGGGCATCAGATGGTGCCGCCCCTGAAGACTCGGCTCGAGCTGCCGATGTGTCTGCCTCCCATATGCATTGAAAGGAGGCTCCTCCCCTCCTCTTTGCTGCCGATCAATGTTAGCCTGATTTTGCGTTGCGGCTTGGCTCTCGATTACATCAATGTAATCTTAAGGAGGCTCATTACTCGGGCTCGCGTGGCGTGCCATTTTCCAGGAGGCCCTACTACGAAGATTGAGATGTCGGAAAGGGAATTGGAGGATTCCCTTCGGTGATTTGTAGAAGTAGGGACCTGGGTAGTGGCCGGTGACAAATTTCATGGCTTGGAGGCATGGCATGTCAATTTGTGTGAGCCCGCTTGCCTCCTTGAGATGATCAATCTGCAGAGCGAGATGGTTGGCCAAGATCGTGGCCACGAATCCAATGGAAATCTTTCCTTTATCTTTCTTGGCAAGGGCGACCTCACGGATTTGTTTGCAAAGGAGATGGCCGAGGTGAGGTCGCACTGGTGTCGGCTCGATCATGCATTTGAGGAGATAGAGTTCGGGTAGTGTTACCTTGGATGAACTCTCGCCTCTTGCGAAAATGGAATTGGCAAGGATGACTTGCAAGAGGCGGACTTGGGGGTGAATGATTCTGCTTGCCGGTCGAGTTGAGTTTTGGTTATCTTCTGTGATGCTGTACTAGAACTCTCGGCAGTCAGGAGAATCAAGAGTGCCATCATCGGTGAGGTCGAAGATGGTGCAGAAATCGCTCATGGAGACATTGTAATGCTTGCCAATCATCTGTAAAGTGATGGAGTCCCCATTTTATCTGGAAAGTGATGGAGTCCCCATTGTATTTTCGGATCCACTTCTTCATCGGTTTCATCCGGATCACAAGTTTGACCCCAATGAGCGGTCCGACTAGATGAAGGCTGGTCAGTCTGGGATGGGGCCCGACGGGAGGGTCGGTCCCTCTGAACTGGGGCCCGACTACTGGACGGTTGGTCAATTTGGACAGGGAACGGACTAGAGCCGGATGAGTTACCCCGACTACGACCCTGGATTAACCTCATAACTGGGTTCGAACGCCGGGCTCTGGTAACCTCATAAGAGCCATTTTTTCAATCCAATACAGAAGAAACCTACAATTAAAAATTAACTAAATTAATTATTTCAATTAATTATTATTCTAATTTAATTATTCTAAATTAATTATTCTAATTTAATTATTCTAAATTAATTATTCTAATTTAATTATTTATCTACTGAAATAAAAATAAAAAATTTAAAAGAAAAGAGAAAAAACTTACAGATCAGAGAGCTAACCCAGGAGAGAGAAGGTGTGAGAGTGTGGAATGAAATTTCGCTGTCATTTCGGCCTATAAAGAACAGGGGCCGCTCCGGCATATAGCGGCCCCAGGGACCTCTACGGCATATAGCGGCCCCATATGGGGGTCCGCTCCGGCATTCTGCGGCCTCCCTCAAATGGGTCCGCTCTGGTGTTCTGCGGCCGTGCTAGTATTAGAATTGTCAGAAAACCGTGGTTATATGGTTTATTTATTTTTTGAAAATTGTAGAAATACAAATTTCGGTTTGATATGTTTGTCTCAAAAAAAATGTCTCACGAGTTTGCCTGAGCATTGCCATGTGATGAGATGTCATGTATTTTATATATAAATATAATCTCAAAGCGGCTGAGTTTGCCTGAGCATTGCCATATGATGAGATGTCATGTATTTTATATATAAATATAATATGGTCCGTACAATTCGTATCTAACGGTTTATACCTCGCGCTTACACTCTCTCTCGATCTCTCCATCAATTTATCTGTGCGGCGACTCCTCTTCCTTCGATCCGAAATCCTCAAGGCGCGATTTCTGTATCCGTCAACAATTTCCTCTACGATTCTTTTCTCTCTCTCTGACTTCGCCGCCTCTCCCTTCCCGCTTTGCCGGAGCTGGCCGCGGAGTCCCCTCCGTCGGAGACCTATCATGAGTCATGACCACCGTTTTGCCGGATAGCACACTCTTACACGATGTAGGCATCTCGGCGCTCGCTTCAGGGGTTGCTCTTGGCCTCCTTCGTTTCTTGGAGGAACTCGCTAAGAGATGTCTTTCAACAGGTAAAGAAGCGATTTTGACACCTTTGTTGAATTTATTTGTAGTTGGAGTACTGAGCTGAATTGGGAGATTTTCTAGTCTCAATTTTGTACGAGCGATCATTTTGACAGTAGCCAACTGGTGCATGCTCAACTGGTAACCATTACTAGTCTATTACAAACCCACTTCCTGCAGTGCTTTGAAAATGTATTAAAGGATCCCTATAATACTAGAAAAAAATAAAATAAAAAACAAACTACCAGCACATGCTAAATTACTCTACTGCTCCTACTGTGGCAGTTTTTTAAATTGTTCTCTAGGCTTAAGCTTCTGGGTTATTTCTTTTAAGAAATTTTAGGTTGGGATGAATTTGACGCATCTTGACATTTTGAAATAAATACAAGGAGGGTATGGGTGATTTAGAGAATAATATTTGTATACCCTTTCGATTTTTTTATTTTATTTTGTAATTAGTAATTTTGATTTTGAGATGAATATACAAATTTGACAAATTTGCATTGATTTATATATCAACTTTATATTCAACAATTTGGGCGATAACATTTTACCCGGTTGTGTTATACTAGGTACAAACTAGCACCTCCAGTTCCTTATATCCTCTTCCACTTCCTCAATAAGCTTCGGCATAATTTTTTAAATTATTATAAGAAAATAATTTTTAAAAGGGGCCATGTCAGGTTCAATTTAACCCAGTCATTAAACAATTATATATGATAATTAATGATATATTAGAGAAGTCCACAATGAATTAAAATGTATTTTAGGTTTGTTTTTCTCATGCCCTACGAAAGGAAACTCGGGTCCATATATATATCTTTTTATAAAAACACTAATGAGACATATGTCATATGTGGTTGTAGCAGGAACTCAGGTCCATGTAATTTGATTTGATGACAATCTTGATCTTCAACAAATTGGTGGCCAGCTTGAGATCTATGCCAAGGTAAGGGCACGGTTTGTTGTTAGTATACAACTAAAAATTCTATGCCAATGTTTATTGTTATTTTTCTTTTCAGGTCTCTCCTGCATTGACTTAACTTATCTGAAATCATGGAATTGTTGCAATGCAGGTTAGAAGACTTTTCAGTAATAGCTCCCAACTGTACCAGAAAGATTTGATCGTTGTTATTTCCGGAACTCAGGAAGGAACTTATATGGGTAAGTAATTAAGACACTCTTCATTTGATTTTGGTGTGAAGAAACAGCTTCATCCATAATGTATTCGACTTTAAAGTATTTAAGAAATGCATAGTGCAAATTGGTCCGTACTATGGATCCATATCTCCATTTTACATAAGAAATGCATAGTGAACTTGGAGGCCAAATTTTACATTTTTTAGAATTTTTTTACTATTTTTTTAAGATGGGTAGTAATAAGTAATAACTACTTTTTTGGATGGTATAGAATATTTAGATCTAGTGATTTTCTACATGTCTAAAAAAAATAGTAATTTAAAAAAAAAAATATAAAGTTTGGCTACTTGAATTCCGTATTTACTGACAACTATGACCAAATTACCCTTCTTCCACACTGTTTGTATTTACGTAAGAGAAGAAGAAATGAGTGATTTGAGTTCACAGAAAGCAGCACAGTTGGTCTAATTTTTTTGTTATTTGCTGTTTTTGGAGGGTCATGTGAGGTATTTCTTGTTTATATTTTGACCATTTATCTGAGTGCTTTTTAAAAAAAAAAAAATCCTATTTCAACAAAGGTGCTAGTTTGAAACTACCAGAATCTATGCCCAATTTTGATGACTGTTTTCTGGATAAATTTACTTAGTATAAAATATTGTGCACATAAAATAAAGAAGGTAATTATGAGGAACAATGGGAAAAACACCAGTGCAAAATCTGGTATTTGGTACTTTTACTATATACCAGTAAAATTCACGACTTACTGGTACGTGTTGCTATATACCGGTACATTACTTGTATATTTTGTGTATTTATATAATTTTAGCTTGCGGTGGAGTATGAGGATCGTGCTATAGTTGTAAAGGTTGATACTGACGAGGAGTATGAATTTACAAGAGATATGCAGGTAATATTTTATTTACTTTTTTCTTTGATGCACTTGGTTGCATTTTATATGATGGTTGAGTTATGTGATTGATTCCTAAAATTATATTAATATTAGTTCATGAGTGAGGCTGTGGTACTATGCATAGCGCAAATTGATATGTACTACAAATCAATAATTTTGTTTTCAAAGTTTAAATAGTAAATCTGAACCGTTCCATGTGATTTCTATATGAAAATATACTTGCAGACTAAATTTTACATTTTTTGAAACTTTTTTACTATTTTTAGATAGGTAGAATATCACTACTTTTGAATGGTCTAAAATTGTTAGATCAAGTGATTTTATAAAATAGTAAAAATATTTTAAAAAAAATATAAAATTTGATCTTCAAGTACATTTTCATATGGAGATCATGCTTAATAGTTCAGATCGACTGTTGGAACTTTAAAGTTTGAAAATATAAATATGAATCCATAACACTGGTTGATGTTTGAAATATAGATATGACTCCATAGCCTCACTCTTAGTAGTATATAAAAATTGGATATTTTTGTTTAAATTTTCAGGTTCGAGGCCTGCCAACATTGTATTTTATTAGCCCAAACCCGAAGAAAAATGCGATTAGAACAGAAGGGCTTATTCCTTCGGTCGTGATCCACGATATAATTGACAATGAGATGTAAAAACGAAGAGAATTCTGAGTTTTGTATTCCTTGATTTATATTATTATCATGTTTTTGATGTAGGAAAGTGTTAGTTTTAATTTTTGTAGATTAATTAATTTCAAATTTTGATCATATATTTAGATTTTAGAATCATGAGGTTGGTTCTTGTAATATTACAGTTAATAGTTATGCTCTTTGGTCAAAATAGAAGCAAAAGAGAACAATGCTTGGTGTTTACTTCTTTATTTATTTATTTATCTATTATTATGTGGGGGGCAACAAATATAAATTGAAAACCTATTTCATTTTAAAAAAAAAAACACAGAACATACAAATATGTATTATGAAAAAAAATAGACAACAGAGAAGAAAGCTATAGAATTAAGCATCCCACAACAAGTGACTAATCGATGATAATAAATGAAATTAAAATAGAAAAATTGAATTAAGCTTGCGAAAATATATATATTTTTTTAAAAGAAAGTTCGAGGTGAGTCTTTTAGTGATTGGTACCGCTACGACAAATCACTATGTGTTAGTCATGTGATATGACTCGCAAGCGTGGTGTGTCCATTAACATGATTCGTCTCTCTTCAATCATAAATGACAATTACAATATGTCATGTCACGTAACACGTTACGTTATTAATTTCTCCAACATTTTTTTCTTTATTTTGTAATAGTTTTTTTTTTTTCGGTGAACTAACTTAAAACTTGAAAAAAAAAAATATATGTAGTCAACCACGTCATATTTGATGATTGTGACATGACCGTCTTTCACTGTTTTAATTACGTCATCATAAAAAATAAATTAAACAATATATTAGTTAGTCATCACGTTTTTCCTTGAATGCAACTATTACCTGCCTGCCTTAGGCTTTGTTAGAAGAAAGAAAGAATTCAGGAGAAACAAATTTCAAATGAAAAATGTACGGTAACCAAATTCCTTGAACAATTCGACTGAGAGCTGGTCGCTGCAATGCGCTTCTTGCGTTTTTTCCATTCCAGTCCCCGGTCTTTCTTAAAAACTGAAACCACCATCAACCAAGCTATAGTACCAAACAAAAAACCCAATAAAACGAAGCATGAGAGAGGGGCACTTATTACATGGGACCCACAGGTCATAGAGTGGAACAAGGCCATCGCTCATAAGATGCGTCTGGGCCATGTGGCGCATGCCCAGCAACTGTTCGATCAAATGCCTAAGAGAACAATTTCCTCTTACAACACTATGCTTTCGGGATACGTGTTCAATTCTCAATTCGCACATGCAGTATCCCTGTTTTCGAGCATGACATCACGTGATGTCATCTCTTTCAACACCATGCTCCAGTGCCATGTTTCCAGTGGTGACATTAGGATTGCTCGTACGCTGTTTGATGAAATGCCTGAGAAAGACAAGGTTTCATACAACACAATGATATCAGCCTATGCACGGCACGGGCTGGTTGACCAAGCCAAGGAACTCTTTGACCGAACCCCGGTCAAAAACAATATATCTTGGAACGGGCTCCTCGCTGCCTATGTACAAAATGGAAGATTTGAACTTGCTAAGGAGTTGTTTGAATCTAAACCTAATTGGGATGTCGTTTCATGGAATGCTATAATCGGTGGGTATGTGCAAAGAAATCAAATGGACGACGCTTTGAAGCTGTTTGATAAAATGCCTGAGAAAGATAATGTTTCTTGGAATACTATGATTAGTGGATACGCTCAGAATGGGAACATGGCAGAGGCAAGGAGACTGCTTGATGTAATGCCGGTAGAGAAGGATGTCTTTACTTGGACTGCAGTTGTTTCTGGCTATGCAAAAAATGGAAATGTGGAAGAAGCTAGAGGTATTTTTGAAAAAATGCCAGAAAGAAATGTTGTTTCATGGAATGCCATGGTTGCAGCCTATGTGCAGAATAGAAGATTTAATGAGGCAAAGCAGTTATTTGATCAGATGCCGTGTAGGTATATTAAATTTTTTGAGGGTTTATAAGTACTATTTTTAAAGTGAGACATAAGATTAATCATTATTGAATCTGCAGGGACGAAGTAACATGGAATACAATGCTGACAGCTTATGCAAATGCCGGGATGATTAAGGAGGCTCGAGAGATGTTCGACAAAATGCCCCACCGAAATGCTGTGTCTTGGTCTGCTATGCTGACAGCATATACTCAGGTCACTATACTATTTTTGAACATAAAAGTTCATAAAGACCCGAAATGCCATCTCCTTCCTGTCATGATTTGAAATGCTAACCGATATTATGTGTTTGGTAGGTCGGGTTGAGTGAGGAAGCCCTCCACTTGTTCATAGAAATGTCTAGGATGGGCATTAAAGCAAATCGCTCAGCGTTTGCATGTGTACTCAGTACATGTGCTGACATGGCGACATTGGAATGTGGGTCCCAGTTGCATGCACAGTTGTTCCAGACCGGGTATGGAATGGGGTACTTTGTAGGAAATGCTCTGCTAGCGTTGTACTTTAAATGTGGGTCCATAGAGGATGCACACAAGGCGTTCGATGAAATGCCTGAGAAAGATACAGCTTCTTGGAATACCATGATTTCGGGTTATGCCCGGCATGGGTTTGGGTTGAAAGCATGGGAGATTTTTGAGCGGATGAAGCAAACTCAAATCAGACCAGATGATATTACCTTGGTATGAATTATTGTTTTTTCAAGAGTTCTGTTATTTCAAATTTATGCGTTTAATGCGCATCTCAAAATGGTTATTTAATTATTTATTAAATTACTGATCAGGTTGGGGTTTTGTCAGCATGTAGTCACACAGGGTTAGTAGACAAAGGCATCTCTCTTTTCCACTCCATGGACCAGGTCTATGGCATTACTCCTAAACCGGCACACTACACTTGTGTGATAGACCTACTCGGTCGAGCCGGGCGTCTGAAAGAAGCACGAGCTCTTATAGAAAAAATGCCCTTTGAACCAGACCCCACCACATGGGGTGCTTTACTCGGTGCGAGCCGGGTCCACCGTGAACCAGAAATCGGTAAATGGGCAGCTGAGAAAATTTTAGAACTTGAACCGAATAATGCCGGCATGTACGTGCTTCTCTCTAACATATATGCAAGTTACGGTAAGTGGAGTGATGTGCAAAAAACTAGGGTTTTGATGGAAGGGAGAAGAGTGAGAAAGGTGCCTGGTTTTAGTTGGATAGAGGTAAACAACAAGGTGCATTTATTTTCGGTTGGGGATTCGTCTCATCCTGAAAAAAAGAGAATATATCGGTTTTTAGAGGAGTTAGATTTGAAAATGAAAAAAGCGGGTTATGTATCTGCTACCGAAATGGTATTACATGATATAGAAGAAGAAGAGAAGGTTCATATGCTGAGGTATCATAGTGAAAGATTAGCCGTTGCATTTGGGATATTAAATGTGCCTTTCGGGAGGCCGATTAGGGTTATAAAGAATTTAAGGGTTTGTGAAGATTGCCATAATGCAATAAAATATATTGCTAAGATTGAAAATAGGTTGATTATTTTGAGGGATTCGAACCGATTTCATCATTTCAGTGACGGTTCTTGTTCTTGCGGGGATTATTGGTGATAATATGAATTTTTTTTGCAATTAAACAGTCAGAAAATGAAAATTAATTGTATGTTAGAAAGGCATAAATGAACTTATTCGATTCAATCAAAACCGCTTATTGAGTAATTTCTAATGGAAAGGGTTTGATTGAACGAGTAGAATTAGTCTAGGTTTCCAATTGAGTAAAAAAAAAGATCAAGGGCTTGATTGTAACACAAGGGAGATTTGTGTTTGAATTTGTACAATTGATGGGGTTTCATTTGTGAATATTTATCGAGAAAAACATAGTTACTTCAGATACTTCAGAAATATACAATTCATTTTGAGGAGATTAGCAATGGAGTTCAAGCTAAGCATAGATTCTCTCTGGATCAGGTATACAATTTACTTATCGAACTATTTTTTTTTTTTTGGACCAAAGTGAGAATATCCCACCGATTTCATTTAGAAACCAACGCATTGCACATAACTTTTTGGCTATTTTTTGTAGATTTATAGAAATTTGCTTGATGTAAAGATACTAGACCATTCAAAAGTAGTGATTTTCTACCTATCTAAATAAATAGTAAAAAAATTCTGAAAAATGTAAAATTTAGTCAGCAAGTACATTTTCATATGGAGATCATGTTGGATGGTCCAGATCGGCTGTTTGGACTTTGAAAATGGAGATATTAATCCATAGTACAGATCCATATGCGCTATGCATAGTACCATAGCCTCACTCCTATAGTTTGTTATTTTACTCTTACATAACAGACTTATCGCTTGTTGAAAAAAAAAAATATGAAAAAAATATGCAAATAATTTTGTTATGAACCATTTTTTAAGTGTTTTTGGTTATCTTCATTTGGTTGACCAAATGTAATTTTTTTTTCCCTTTTTTACTAGGAGGTAAGAATTTCTACCAAAAAAATGATTCTGCTATATAGAGATCTAGAGAGATGCATATACATGAGGAAAATGGTATTTTAGACATAAGCCAGATACCCATTTGTAACAGTTGGATCCACTTCAAGATTGTGCGAACTGCATCAAGATTCGTGCTTATCAAGTACACATGTATTGGATGACTCTGACGGTGCAGTTGATTTTTGAGAGGCCGAGTGTCACCGAAAGAATCTAGCGCCCATATGCTGATCAATTCAATTCAGGTAATCTATTCATTTATTATTAAACTAATGAACTACAACTGTTGGGACAATATAAAAAGGTAAAATCAAGAATTGAATCTCGAGCTACTGCAAACCGGTTCCCGAAAACATATCAAAACCGACTCAATATTGGATTCATAATTTAATTATGAATTAATATTTAGCTAATTGGTACTGCCAAAAACTCATAATCTATGATTCATTGGCTTGTTTATGTAGATTTCTTTTTTTCCTGTGCAATTTTGAGTACTTGGCTTTGCTGTTTGTTATAGGTGTTGTGTTGATGGGTTTAACATTGCACATACTGGTGGTACCGTACCAGTACAGTACGATGCTTCGTGGCAAGAAGGGCATATTTTATGGGAGATTGGAAGAGTTGATCTCAGCTGAGTGGCTTGGCTTAGATGCACGGGGGCCTTTAAGATTCGTGCCAGATTAAATAAACAGTATGGATTTCATTCTACCAGGTCAGGTACCTGATTGGATCTGAATGTAGTGAAGTCAGTAAACCATAACTTTTTTTTTTATGAAAAGCATATTTGTTTGACATTTCAATTTATAATGAACTACTAGATATATTCCAACAAACCAAACTTTTTTTTTAAATATATTTTTTTCTATATTTAGGTTTCATTTAATCATTGAGATCCGTACTGAGATATTGAAACAAAATTTTCAAAATATGATTCTTTTGTCATAGTACACGTGATTTTGTTTTCTTCACATGATATAACGTGACGTCATTAAAAATAGTGAAAGAAAATAATGTGAATGTCATGTCACATGTTGTCACATTGTGATCAATCATGACTTGACTGGTTATGTTAAGATTTTTTTTTTAGATTTTAAGTAAAATTTGTTCAAAAAATATAAAATTTATAGTCTCCAAACAAATTTTACTATGAAGATTATGTTGAATGGTTTGAATCGACTATTTGGACTTTAAAAATGAAGATATGAACGCATATTAAAGAGATATTTTAATATGCATATTACAATAGTCCAGCTCTCTTTCTCTCTCTATATATAGTTTTAGAAATATTGCCAAATATTTATAGAAATAGAAAAGAAAAGATATAGCAGATTGGGTCAGTACACATTTTTTATGATCAAATTATTGTATAATTTAATGCACCACGAAATGCCGTTCAAAATTAATGAATTAGTACACATAGTTTTCACATGGTGCCATCAACAGGTACAATCCCAAATCCTTTCAGGCTTATAAAATTAAATGAATTTTGAACGACATTCCGAGGTGCATTAATTTTCAGGCCACCATGTAAAAAAATCTGTACTAATTCATTAATTTTGAACGGCAATCCGTAGTGCATTAATTTATACAATAATTCATACAAATATTTACAAACCCAATGTATGATGTCCACTGCCACATAAAAAGCGACTATATACGGTTAAAAACGCTAATGACATACAGTTCTGCAACCGTGTTCGAGCGCACAATGTATCACAATGTCGATAAATTATGTTGTACCTGGTTGAGGTTGTGTTTGTATGCCCTTTATATGTACGGTTTATCCAAGAGAACCATGTCAGATCTCCGAAAAATAATGCTGAAACAAGAGATTTACGTACACACGGGGAGAGTAACCGTGTATAATAGCAAGGTATATATACATTGTTTTTCCGAAGGAACTGTGTATGATAATCTTTTTACATGATTCACTTGAAAGAGTTGTATATGATTCATATTTTTTATGCAGTTTATAAGGGGCTAGTACCCATATTCGCTAGCCATTATACAATATTACACAACGATATACATCTCATAGTCACAAAATCTAAAAATGCAACTTATGTTTGTTGTAACAGCCTATCGATATGGTTCACTTGATAATGACATATATGTGAAAGTCCCTAAATGATTGAAAATGCTTGAAACATATAAGTCAAAATATAGAAAAATGTACTCTATAAAATTAAAAAAGTAGAAACATATTTTTTCCGAAAAACCCTAGACAATAACCATACACGATTAAATTAAAGATACCAAGTAAGAAAGTTTGCCATTTATATATCACTTAAACAAAACCATGTACAATCGTTCAAAATCATACACGATTTGTTATTAAAAAAGAATTGTGTGCCAATACAGGAGTTTTTCGTACACAGTTCCTTATTAAAAAAGAATTTTCGCACGAGCGTCTTATCCATTTATTTATTTGGAATTTTCTTGCATCCGTGTATGATATGCTACGTATGAGTAACATTTTTGTAGTGGTGCTTACCCGCCTCCTCAAATACAATACTGATAGGTTAAAAGAATAAACGTATTTCATTGACATCATTGCGTAAATAATGAGGTTTAAATAATTAATTAATTTCTGAAACAAACAGATAGAATAGGCAGTGTTGTTTCAGTTTCACTACATTTTCATATGGGGTCTACCTTCTATATATATATATATATATATATATATCATCCAAGGTGTCCCCTGAAGGTCTGAACAACTCCAAATCAATCCAAGAATATATCTTGCTCTCTGTATATAATCACCATACCTTGCCTCAAATGGATCACACACGCTACAAGAGCTTCCATACATTCCTAGAGGAAAACAAAGTTCCTCCATATAATTTCCCCTCGAGTCTTACTGGAGTGGCCATGCCGGAGCCAGCTCGAATGAGCCTGTCAGATCTTTCATTGGCGAACTCCGTTCCATCCACACCCGGATGCACCTCTCCATGGATCCTCTCGCCTCTCCATCATGCCACCGAAAATTTGTCTTTCAACAAAGTCCAACACTCGCCACCTCACTCATCTAACCCCTCCATATACTACCACTGCCTTGCAACCCTGCACCGGGTCGATGGTAATGTTCATTCCATTTCCATTTCAAATGGGTTAGTTTTCACGGCCAGTGATAGCGGCTGGGTAAGTGCTTGGAGCTTGCGCGACTATCTTCACTGGGGCTTCATCCATATTGGTAGCCGCAGAAACAAAGTTACTACCGTGTTGGGCCATGGTGGAACTTTGGTGACAGCCCATATAGACCGTCGGGTTCGGATCTGGTCCGTGACCACTGACCCGGACCTGGAACCCAACCCTGACTTGGCCAGGGTCAAACCCAGGAAGATAGCAACACTACCACCAAAGAACCAGGTCGCTTCATTCTTGCCGGCTTTTTTTGGGAAGAGCAGCAAGAAAGCACAGCACCATAAAGATCTGATATTGTGTATGGCATTCTATAATGCCGAGGGTTTGCTGTACACCGGGTCAAGAGACAGCACAGTTAAGTCATGGAAGCTATCTGAGCGGCGGTTGACCGACTCCTTTGTTGCACATGAGGGACAGGTCAATGTTGTCACACTTTATTACTAAAGTTTCACTTCAATTCTTAATTATATTTTATTTATATATGTATTTTACTGCAAGTGCATCTTAATTTGCTAGTATAGGTATCTCAGTATAGGTAATTTAGGGATAATAGATTCTGAGATCGTGTCCCCCCACACAATAGCATTTTGTTGATTAATTTCAAAAGCAAGGTGCCTGTTAATACAATGTATGTGAGAGAATAAAGAGACAACATGCACTCTTCTCCTTGGCAAATGACAATGGAATCCGAGTCATATGCTTCTGCACATATAAAAAATGGGATTATTAATTGTTAACAAACATTTTTCACAGGTATTAATTTGAACAGTTTCCATATATTCCATATATGATAGACGGAAGATCAATGTAAACCTAGTTCTAAAACTATGTTTCCATATATCAATGTAATCCTAGTTCAAAATTGTTTGTATATAGAAATTGGTAGCAGATACAAAACAATAATTTATGATACATTACTATCATTTATATGTTTACATAAATTTACAATTAATGAAGATCAATGCCATGCTGGTAGACCAAGACGATGGTTGCCTCTTCACGGCATCGTCAGACGGATGCGTGAAGATATGGCGACGGGTGTATGGTGATGGCCACCACGCCTTGATAATGTCTCTAAGATATCAACCTTCACCCGTGAACTGTCTGGCATTGTGCCGGTCAAGAATTTATTCCTGCTTCGTGTACTCAGGTAGCTCAGATGGCTATGTTAACATATGGGAAAAGGAGGATGTCTCCGGCCGATTCAACCATGCTGGTAATTTCCTTCATGGGCACTGTTTTGCCGTGTTGTGCTTAGCAACAGCCACAGACAGAGTCGTGTTTAGCGGCTCAGAGGATACCACAATTAGGGTTTGGAAAAGAGAGATAGGCAGTTCTTTTCACACCTGTTTAGCGGTGATGGAGGGGCATCGGGGCCCGGTACGGTGCATGACAACTAGCATGGAGGTTGAAGTTGAAGGCATCGGGTTGTTGGTTTATACTGCAAGTTTGGACCGCATGGTGAAGATGTGGCGTGTCAAAGTTACAGAGAAAGAAGAGGAGCAAGAAAAAAAAGATGAGGAGGATGGCGATGGGGAGAAAGAGGCCGAGTTCGAGATGGATCCCACCTTGTCGCCGTCATGAGTGAAGCGACAGAAGAGCCGAGGGTACTAAAATTTTAAAATTTCAGACAAAGGTGCAATCTCAGTGTTGCATTGAATTCATCAAGCACAGATGTAGCAATATTTAAGTGTGATCAAATGTACATACTAATTTTTTGTTCATTTCACATGCTTCATTGCAGGATATAATTGCATGGATGTTCAAGGCATGCAAGCCAGTTCCTGAAGAATAATAATAGTGAATTTGCGTCATTTGCTTCCATGATTTTCTTTTATATTGGGTTTTTTTGTGAATCTTGTCTCTTTTATTTTTTTGTACCTGATTGTTTGTTTGAGTTGGCTTCTTGTTTACTTTTATATTTCTCTATTTGGTCGGACATTGATGTATGTCCGCAAGGTGTTCGACGAAATTATTACTCCTTGAAACACTTCCGCAGCGTGACCCATTACTCAACAATTCATTTTTAAATTTTCTGTACCAATGCATTATTTTCTATATAGTGTAGAGTAAAATGCTTTAGGTATCGTAAAATTGACCCCATATGCAGCATGGAATTTTATATGATTGACTTTCATTTATGTTTGGCTCCGATAGCTTGAAAGTCTGACTCCACCCTGGTAAGACTTTCATTTGCCAAATTGTCTATTTTAGAAGGATTTAATTGTCTTCATTTATTTTGTGTTTTATGATTTAAAAACGTTACTCTATATTATTCTATATGTATTTAAAAAAAAAGTTGGTCAATTTTCGCTTTCATTTTCATGTGAATTGGTGGCTTAAACAAATTAATTTCTTATGATGATAATCTTCTTGTTGTTTTTTGGATGCTGTTGGTATTCATAAGAAAAGATATCTATCCATAATATATATATACATTACAATGAGGCTATAACATATATACATAGTATCTCGCTGGTTTTACAGCTTCAAATTATTTCGTGGGTACGTATAGAATTTTTGAAATCAATATTTTATTCTATCTGAAAAGTTAGTAAAAAAAAATCTTTTAAAAAAGAAAATTTTGGCACCGTATAAGATTTAAATGTGTAGATTGAATTGAGTGTATGGTTTCCATTAATCATATGAACCTCGAAAATCGAGATCTATAGTAAAGCCGACAAGAAGCTCTACCTACTGTCTCGTACTGTAGAAAACAGTATGCGCTCGTCGGATGGATAAGGTACCGTCAAGTGATTAATTGTGAATAATTAGAAATAATCGGTCATAATAAAAAATAATCGGCCGATTAGTCGAAAAAATTCGTAACGGTCCGCCAATGACTAATCAGCCGATTAATCAGCCTAAACAGACATTTTTTACAACACTACTACTGCCTACACCACATTTAGTACAAGGTTGTCTTACAAAACCTAAAGCCAGTATATACATCTTTTCTGACAATTGAAGCTCCTCAGTCCTTAGATAAGACATGAACAACCCCCAATCTCAAACAAACAATAACCAATCTCTTCATAGTCTAAATTTTCTCCTCTTACGAAATTGCTCATTAAATTATTTCACTAAACCAAACAAGGCCCGGGTTAAATTTGGGACAGTTTTCGTCAATGCAACATACAAAACTTGCTAGTTATTGAATATTGGATAGATCGATCAACTCGTGATTGATTTTTCTCTTCTCTGTTTGATGGTAGTAGTCAAGATTTATAGCTCATCATAGTTTCGGGTGTCATTGTGTTAAACATCGACAAAAAAAATCAAAGTGCACACGAGGAGAAATGAAGGTGAGGCAAATCTCAACTTATCACACCGTTAGAGGGAAGAAAATAAAAATGAAGCGAAAATGAAGAGACAAGGGGTCGAGGGGGCTAGACCTAAATGAAGTAAGTGTGGAGGCGGTTGAGGGACAATCTCTTCTAAAAAAATTTATTAACAGGGATATGGTTGAGAGGCGCGAATGAATCGTACACGGCTTGTACTACTACAAAATAATGTTTGGAAACTGACACTACTACAAAAATATACATTGTACACTGCACACTGTACACGGATTTGGCAATTTTATATAAGAACCGTGTACCAAATATGATTTTTTAAGATATGAACGATTTCTACACGGCTAATTAGTTAATAATCAGTGTAGACTTATTACAGAGAGCTACACGGTTTATTAGAAACCACAAATCCGTGTGTGAAGAGGTCCGTGTGCAAGTTATTGAGAGAACTACACGGATTTTTGTTAAATATCCGTGTAGGAATATATAATAAGCAAAGTGATAGACCCTCTAAATTTGGACTCTTTGCAAAAGGAGGTCGTCGTTACTCTTTGCCAACTTGAGATGTATTTTTCGCCATCTTTTTTCGATGTTATGGTTCACCTTGTTGTTCATCTTGTGAGAGAAATTAAGATTTGTGGTCCCGTGTTCCTTCGGTATATGTATCCATTCGAGAGATACATGGGCATCTTGAAAAAATACGTAAGGAACCGACATCGACCCGAAGGTAGCATTATAGAAGGATATTCCACGGAGGAGGTGATTGATTTTTGCACCAACTACTTGACCGGTGTGGATCCTATTGGCGTTCCAAAATCTCGATACGAGAGAAGGCTCCAAGGAGTCGGGACAATTGGGTTGAGAGCCGTAGTTGCTGATCTAAATGAACTACAAAAGGCACATTTTATTGTACTACAGCACATGACAGATGTTGCTCCCTATATAAATGAGCACATGACAATCCTTCAACAACAAAACTACACGAGAAGTCAGAAGTAGCTTACTAACGAGCATAATCGTTCTTTTATAGGATGGCTGAAAGAAAGAGTGAAGTCACACCCCGTACCTGAAATTGTTAAACTGCTTGGCGAAGGACCCCAAATTGTTGTTAGAACATTTCAAGGATACGAGATTAACGGATATACATTTTACACTAAATCCCAGAGTGACAAGAGCACGATGCAAAACAGTGGGGTGACGTTGGTGGCGACCTCTCAAGAATTCAGTAGATCCGGAGATGGCTGGGCTGTACTAGCATCAAAGTCATATTATGGCGTTATTGAAGAAATTTGGGAGCTCATTTACAGTCCTCACTTGAGCATTCCCGTGTTTCGGTGTCAATGGGTCAAAGACCGAGGTGTTAAAGTTGATAACGATGGGTTCACACTCGTTGATTTTAACAGGGTTGGGCATGTTGATGATCCGTTTATACTCGCCATGCAAGCCACTCAAGTCTTTTATGCCACTGACCCGAGTGATGATAGGTTGAGCGTCGTCCTATCCGGAAAAAGAAGGATTGTCGGGGTAGAAAATGTCGTCGATGAAGAAGAGTACGACCAGTTCGACGAAATACCTCCTTTTTGTACCGACGTGCAAGCTGAGGTAGCAACACTTGAAGGGGTAGACGAAGCTGACTACATGCGGTCCGACCACAATGAAGGATTATGGGCCGAGGGTACTGTTCAAATAGTGGAAAAAAAGAGAAAAAGGAAAAAAAAAGCATCATGTATAATATTTATTTTGTTTAAAACCGTGTAGCTTTTAATATTACAACTTTAGCTTATAATATTATCAAATAAAAAAGAAAAAAAAGATTAAAAAAAAAGAGAAAAATCCAAAAAAAGGTTTATGTATAATATTTATTTTGTTTAAAACCGTGTAGCTTATAATATTTCATTTAAATATTTAAGTATTAAAAATATAAATAAAAAATTTTTAATAAATAAAATTTTAGATTTTAATATAAATAAAAAATAAAAAATATCAGTATTAGATTTTAGATTTTAATATAAATTTTAGATTTTAATTAAAATTTTTAATAAAAAATATAAATATAAAATATAAAATATCAGTATTAGATTTTAATATTTTAGAAATATACAATTTTAGTTAATTTATTACCTCTCTAGAAATATATAAAATATCATTATAAGTTTTTAAATATTAGAAATATACAATTTTAGTTAATTTATTACCTCTCCAGAAATATAAAAAGCCAATTTAATTTTTATGAACTTTCGTACACGGACTATTAGCTATTAAACCGTGTCTAAACAATATTTGCACACGGATTGTTACGTACAACCGTGTAGAGAGGTGAAGAGAGCTACACGGACATTTAGTTAAAAGTCCGTGTAGAAATATATTTGCACACGGACTTTTAACAAATGTCCGTGTAGAAAGACATTTGCACACGGTCAATCAGTTAAAAGTCCGTGTATAATGAGGAAAACATAATTATTTCAAAAGCCTTCTCTGCCAAATTTTTCATAAGTTCGAAAACCCTCCCAGAACCGGTTGAGTTCCAAAAACCTCCAAAAGCCTCCGAGCACTTCACCGCCTCGCCCGCCTCACCGCCGCACCGCCTCACTGCCTCGCCCACCTCACCGCCTCACTGCCTCGCCCGCCTCACCACCTCGCCCGCCTCGCCGCCTCACTGCCTCGGAAAATTAGGGTCTCTCTCTCTGTGGTTAGCGTCTCTCTCTATCTCGTTATTTTGCAATAGGGGTTTTCTGTGACTTGTGGCCTTCGTGCCTTATGTGGTTTTGTCTTGTCTCAGAAAAATGCGGGTTGCTTGGGGGAGGGGCTGCTGTGCTTGGGGGAGGGTATGTATAATGTTGTTGTTGCCTTATACTCTCGGGTTGCTTGTTTGGTGATGTTAGAGGGTGCTGTACCAGGTGGTACAGCCCAGTCACACCACTGGTGAAAAATTTGAATTGACAGGGACCCTTTCGTAAAATTTGTGTTATATTTGTGATATATATAGGAAGAGGCCTTATGTGGTTATATTTGTGTTATATTTGTGTTATATATTTGTGTTATATATATTTAAAAAATTTGGCATATTTGTGTTATATATATTTGGCAATTAAAAAACTTTGCATTTAAACCTTTGCATTAGAGGTAATTTTGGGTTATATATATTTGTGTTATATATAAATGTGTCAAATTTGTCTTTGCACATAAAACTTTGCATTTAGAGGTAATTTTAAGATTCAAAAGAAAAAACATATTTTACCATTTGAAAAACTGAACTTTGAAAAATCATAGAAAATGGAAATAAAATCAGAAAAATGCGAAGTTTAAGTCTAAATTGGTTGTCTTTTGGTCCTTTATATTTCTGTTTAAGTGGATTATTTTTTTGGATTTTCAATATGTCCTTAGTTTCTGATCTGTATCAAGAGCTCATTTTAGGTTTTGCACGTAGATATGTAACAATATTTAATTTCTTGCAGAACCATGTCGGTTGAGGATGAGTATGTAGATATGATGGCAGAAGAGGAGCAGCAAGCTACTGCCTCATCAGAAAGAAGGAAAAGAGGGCCGACAATGTGCACGGGGGCGTCCGAGCAGAAGCAGTTGGAAATCTGGTTCACGGAAGACGGGCGTGCGCAGGGTGAGAAACAGATCAAATACTCAAATTGGTGTACGAGTTTTGTGAGGCAAAATGTGAGTATCCTTGTAGAGAGGTGGGATCATTTTACGGACGAGGAGAAGGACGAGTGGTGGAACGCGGTGAAGGTAAAGTGCCTAACAACTCGTTGCTTTATTTTCACTGATGTATCTATACTTGAATACACTAAATTTTGGTGTCAAACAGGCACAGTGGAACATCCCGAACGACGTTCCAAAGGTTAAGACTCTGAGGATAATGAATGAGGGCTGGAAGCAATTCAAGAGCACGTTAAAGACGGTGTGGATGGAGAAAGGGAGAAATCCGGTAGGCTACTACAAATGGCTAAAACAAGAGGACTGGGAGGTGTTTGTTGCTTTGAAGTCGACCGAAGAGTTCCGGGTATCTAACTTGTGCCAAATTTATGCTTATTATTTCTCGATATGTACTTATCTTTCTAAAATTAACTGATCGTTGCATTGTTTCTGTGAAGGCAAAAAGTGATGAAGGCAGGAGGCTCGTTGCCTTGAACAAGTATCCACACCATCTAGGGTCAGCTGGTTACGAGGGTAAGAAGGCAGAATGGAGGAAAATACTGGACCAAAACAAGGATTCTGACTCACCCGTGGTTAGGATCCAAAATCCTAGGGGCCAAGATTGGTTCATGGGTAGATCCGAGGTAACCGCTGACGGGAGGATAGTACTCCCAAAGGATTTGCAACCCGTGGCTCAAAGAATGGTAAGAGTCCTTTGTTATTACTTTGTGACACTCATGTACAAAATTATAACTCCGAAGGTACATCACTTGATCTTTTGCTATAACTAATTCTTCTACTTGAACAGTTGGAGGTGGAGGAGGAGGTCAGCTCGGGTGCCCGGAGTGTCGAAAGACAAAATGATTCATTGGCCGCATCGCTCGAGAATCCAGAACACCCGGGTCGAGTAAGGGGTGTAGGGGCCTACAGGGGCTGGAAGGAGGTGTTCCGAGTGGAGGGAGAGAAACCTCGAAGAAAAGCCCGTGCCAAGGTAAACAAAGACGAGATAGTTGCGCAGATACGCGCGGAGTTGAGCAAAGAGTACGACGCAAGGTTTGCTGAGATGGAATCAAGGTTTTTGAGCCAAATTAGATCAGCAACTACGCAACCATCCGAGCAACCACCTCCCATTTCGCCGGGAATTCAGCGAAGTAGTCAAGCATCCGGCACGTGGGCCTTAGACGATTTGGATAATCTCAAGGTAATCAACACTTGTTCATAATATAAAAGGTAATTAAAACCTGTTTGTAACCTTGTTATACAATATCGCACCATTAAAATAAACAACTTTCTGATAATTGCAGGACCCCAGAGCATGCGACCTCGTCCTGTGGCCTGATAGTGTTCCTCTGACCGTTGCTAAAGGTGTTGTACATCCAGGAGCCAATACTGTACACTTACCTCAGCTAAGGCCCGACCATGCATGGGTGCATGTTGACTTAGTCGTGGATGGATGGCAGCGCGTACCCCTTCCTGTCCCTTCCGATCTCATGCTTGTGCTTGATGATGCACGGATGTCATTTGTCCAGTGGCCCAAGGGTCAGATTATTTTGGATCAGGTAATCCATAAAAAAATTCATTTATTTTGTTACATTCAAATCATTCTTATTTGTTATACTTGAATAATCCATTTATAATTTGATACAGACACGAGGAGGTGATGTCACCGGTACGGCGATGTCACCGTTACACCAGGAGGTGGCTTGCGACGTCGGGGCTGACGCGCCACAATCACCACACCGTCCTGTGGTCACCGAAGAAGAATACAGCTGTTTGCCCAATGATTTGCGCATTCTCCACGACCACTTGATGACGGCGCCCGAAGGCATGAAGGATATCATCATCCCTGTCCCACCTGGGATGTTTCTACACGAAGGCAGGGATCTCCTGCTGTCGTTCCAAGACTTCAAGGACATCTTCCACCACTCGTCATCCGACAAATGGCTCGATGTGTCATTCATCACCATTTTCCTCATGTTAGTGATAAAAAATTATTTTCATTATTGTATAGAACTCAAATATATATTCTAATTACAATATTATGAGTTTTCAGGAAGCTAGTCCGAAACTGTGATGAGATGGTTGAACAGAAGAACTTGTGCATATTTCTGGACCCGGAGAAAGTGAGTTCTACGGCAGTGACATGTTATTCGGATATGGCTATCGAGTACATGTGTTCTGCGATGCATCGTGCTAAGGCGGAGGAGAAGAAATTCATTCTCATGCCATACCACCAGAGGTTAGTTATAATCTTAACTTATGTGTTGTTTATATTTTAATTAAAGAATTGTATAAAGGAAATAAAAGTTAAACATAAAAAAATGAAATCACACCATCAACCATAGCAAACACTTGTGTCACTATTATATGCTAAAGTACTATAATTCTTCTCCTCGATCCCACAGCAAACATTGGTGTTCGATTATCATTGTGCCGTACATAAGTGTGGGCATAATTGTTGATTCTTGTAAGCCCAAAGGAAGGATCGCGCTTGACAAGTGCAAAGCTATCTTCCCTTTTGTGAATAAGTAAGCAATAATAATTCATTAGGTTTGAATTTCTTTCAATCATATCAAATTATAAAATTGCTAATTACATTCACTCAATTTTGTAAGGGCTTTTGCGAAATATATTAAAGAGGGAGGATCAGATAGCACGGGCACGCGCAAGAAATCTAAGTTGACTTGGAAGTGGATGTTGGTGAGCACACTTTATGAGTTAGTAATTTCATATCTTGTTCAAAAAAATATTGTCATTCTAACAAAGGCCGCTAAATGTAAATTTCAGAGCCCGCAACAGTTGGAGGGTTGGGAATGCGCTTATTACACGATGATATTCATGTTTGACTTTGTCGAAAGAATACAATTTCTATTCCCAAAAGCGGTATGTACTTCATATTAATTGTTCCTATATAATAAGCAATTGATATCTACCTTTTATGAAATACTAACTATTATCAAATTATAATTGTAGAATGTGACAAAGCAACCGCATTACACCAATGATCAGATCGACGATGTGCGGTGCATGTGGGCAAGGTGGTTTACCATGGAATTTTGTAATCCTTGATATGGATTTGCATAGAGTTGTATAAAATATTGTATAATTTAGTATATGAATTTCTTGCTAATTAATCTGTTTCGAATGAATTTATTATTGCTATATGAATTTTGTATAATTCTGTCGCAAAAAACTGGCTAGCAAAGCTGGAGGCTAGCCCAAAAACAAAATATAAAAAAAAAAGATTAGCTATTTATACACGGATATTTAACAATTATCCGTGTATGATAGAAAAACAAAAAAAAAAATTAGCTATTTAACACGGATATTTAACAAATGTCCGTGTATGATAACTAAGAGAGCTACACGGACATTTAATAAAAATCCGTGTAGAAAGAGTAATCATACACGGATTATTTATAAGTTGTCCGTGTATGATAGCAGTGCTGGAGGCGAAATACAAAAAAGATTATTTATTTATACACGGATATTAACCAAACGACCGTGTATGATAGCTAAAAGAGCTACACGGTCTTTTAATAAAAAACCGTGTATAAAGAGTAATCGTACACGGTTACTTAGGGGATATCCGTGTAGCTCGGTAACTTGGAGAGGGATACCCCAGGTCTTTGTACACGGCGGTTTACAAAGTAATCCGTGTAGAAATTGTTATAATCTGACACGGTTAAATATCCGTGTGTAGTTTCTGACCTATTCATACACCCTGGATTTAAACACGGCAGGAAATCCGTGTAGCTCTTCCATTAATGTCCGTGTGCAAACTCTTTTTCTGTAGTAGTGTGAGCAAAATCTTACACAGTGTTTTTAGAAAAAAACCGTGTATGAAGGAATATATGACCGTATATGAGAACCGTGTATGAATGTTGTGACCTTTCATACACAGTTGTATTTTAATGGACTGTGTGTATGGTTCAGCTCATTTTCGCACTAGCCCCTTGAACACTCAAAGTTTGAGATATCTCATATGATGCGAATTCTGGTGCTAGGAGCATGCAAGTTTGAAGATCTTCTGTGGCGTTCTGAGTTAATACATAGGCCGAACGGGTCACTAATTAGTAGATTGGGTTAATTAGTACACATATTTTATGATAATTATTGTATAATTTAATGCCCCACGGAATAGGAAAGAAAGATATAGCAGATTGGTTTAATTAGTACACATTTTTTATCATCATTATTGTATAATTTAATGCACCACGGAATGCAGCTCAAAAATTAATGAATCAGTACACATATTTTTCACATGGTGACATGAATAAGGGACAATCCCAAATCCTTTCAGGCTTATAATATTAATGAAATTTTGAATGCCATTCCGAGGTGCATTGATTTTCTATGCCTGGAAGTATTTGACATTATCCCTAATTCATGCCACATGTGAAAAATATCTGTACTAATTCATTAATTTTGAACGACAATCCGTAGTGCATTAATTTATACAATAATACATATAAATATTTACAAATCCAATGATGATATCCACTGCTACATAAAAAGCAACTATATACAGTTAAAAACGCTAATGACATATAGTTATGCATCGTGTATCAAAGTGTCGATAAATTGTACACGGTTGAAAAACTGTGTCTGTATACCCTTTATATACACAGTTAATCTAAGAGAACCATGTCAAATCTCCGAAAAATGACACTAAAACAAGAGATTGACACATGGGCAGGGTAACCGTGTATAATAACAAGAGTTATATATACACGGTTGTTCTGAAGGAACCGTGTATGATAATATTTTTACATGGTTCATTTGAAAAAACTATGTTTAATTTGTATTTTTTTTATGCCGTTTATAAGAGGATAGCGTCCATATTTACTAGTCATTAAACATACACAGGGGCAAACTAGAAAATTTAGTTGGGAGGCTGAAACTTAAAATGCATAATTATTAATTTGTAGTTAGTGGGATTAGAATCCAAGACCTCTCAAGGCTCAAGCACAAATTAGAATCTTAACCACTAGACTACAAACACATATCTATTATTTTAGAAGAGGGGCTAAACTATATAAAAACTTTAAGAAAATTAAAATTCCATTTGATTAAAAATTTCAATATCATGGGTGTGGCTTAGCATCCTTGGACTATGTGTAGATCCGTTCCCGACTATTACACATCCATATACATTCATAATTTAAAAAATATTTGGCAAACAAAAGATGTAACCTGTCTTTCATTAATTATTCGGTTCTGAAGTGCCACAAAAAATAGTCGACATGTCAGGGTTTCCATTTTATGAGCATCTACAATCTCTGTCCCTAGCTAAGGCAGAAGTGGTACTCATATTCTGTCATAAAGGCGGGTGCTATGTCCCTACTTAATTAAGAGAGTGAAACTAACTGACTGTGACAACCTGACGGTGCCTCTGGGGCTTTTTTCTAATCTTAAAAATTGAGCATATTTGTGTAATCTAATCTTAAACTATAAGTGAGCATATGTGCTACTACTTTGGTTACGGATGGTTATGTTGAACTTTTTTTTTTTTTTTTTTTTCAATTTTGAAGTTATTAAGGAAGAACAAAATTAGAAAAAAATGTGGAATTATTTTTTTCTAAATTAGAAAAAAATGTGGAATAATTTCTCTAAAGTAGATTTTTCTCTACATGTATTTGGACCACATGGTGAAGGTGTGGCGTGTTAAAGTTACAGATAAAGAAGAGAAAGAAAACAAAGATGAGGAGGATGGCGATGGGGAGAAAGAGGCCGAGAATTCGAGATGGATAGTTTGTGACATTTAGCTATATCTTGTCTATGTTGATAGCTAATGGTTTTATGTTGCAAACTGTTTAGCTTTTCTAGTTTCATATTGTAGTAGAATATGTGCTTGCATTTGATGTACTGGTTGATATGTTTTGAGATTTGGCAGACAGGCACAGGAGGTTTGGTACCATGTCTGATTAAAACTTTGTAGGTTTCGTTTCTTAATGAAAGCGGTGGTATATACCACTTTTATCAAAAAAAAAAATGAAGATAATAATAGATGAGATGGGGTGGTAGCACAGTTGGCTAGAAAAAAGAGTTCTAAGATTGTGACTATCCAAAAGTGGAGAGTTCGAGCCCCGCTCATAACTTCGTAGTCGCAGATTTAAAAATAAAAAAAAAGATTTCAAACGATAGATATAGAAGTTTCTAAAGTAGATTTTTCTCTACATGTATTTCGTAATTATTTTTTTCTCTACATTTTTCTCGTTTGATGAACCCTCCACGTAGGGAAACAAACTATATATGCATTTGAAGGCTACAGGCTGACGGTGTACCAACAATAGCGGAGCCATGTCAGGAGAAGGCACTTGTCTATTTCTAACTCGAGTTATTTTTTTTTTCTTCAAAATATGCTTTTTTTGTTGCATTTTTTTTTTCTAAAAAATTTACAAAACTATTCCTGTGTTTAAAATTAATTATGTAATATGTATCTTGTCCCACCCTATTCTATTTTCTCGCTCAGCCTCTGTGTACAAACGTTTTATCAATCATCATCTCCATCTTTTTTTTTTTACATATTTTTGAATAATTAACTTTTAAATTTGAATTGTTTCCTTTGTAATTCTTTTTGGATAGTTTTGTTTTACGAGAACAATTCCGAAAAGTATATTTAACAACCAATTTTTTTTCAATAATTTCTCTATATTTAAGTTTCATTTAATCATTGAGGTCCCATTTAATCATTGAGGTCCGCACTGAGATTTAACAGAAGAAAAAATCATGATATATTTAAATGCTCTCTCCACCGACAATTTGAAGTGCCTTGGTAGTTAGACCATCAATATCCATGTTCATTTTGCTTTCACCACTATCTCTGCCTTGCTTTAAATAGAGCTCTTCATCCCAAATGCAGCTTAACATATTTGCTCAAATCCCACAATAAAATTTCACAATGGGATCATATCCGGGTTGTGTGATCATCGCTATGTTAATCGCCTTTCTCATTGGTTCTGCACACTTTTCCGAAGCATACGTCGAAAAGAAACATTTGGATGTGTGGAACATGGAAAACGAATTCCAGATGGATTCTAACGTACATCGGATGTTGCTCCAAGCGGGAAATTCGGGAAATAGTGTAGGCTATGGCCCCTTGAACCCGAACAAGCCGGCATCCCCCAATGGCAACAACGAAGCGGGACGGCAGTACACTAGCCGTGGGTGCTCTACAGTTTATAGATGTCCCAATTAATGGATCATGATGTCCTAATATATATCTCTGTAATATCTAGCTTTTTTTTTCAGACTTTGTTTTCCCATATGAATTGTAATTAATTCAAAAAGTATTGCAACGCACTATTATGTAACTCGTGTCCTTATAATGTGTGCTTGTAATGAGGAGGGTTAAAATATTAAATGTGTGCTTGTAATGAGGAGGGTTAAAATGCTTTATCTTGTCTCACATTTTTTATCTATAATTTGAAAGTTCAAATAGTCGATCTGAAGAACGTACTCAACATGATCTCCATCTTAAAATGTGCTTGGAGGTCAAATTTTATATTTTTTGAAATTTTATTATGACTTTTTAGATTAGGTACAAAATTATTGTTCTTTATTGGATATAAATTTCACTTGTAATGGAATCTAAATCAAGGTTCTAGATGAACAATTTAGAGTTTAGTTATATATTTAATAAAGAAACAGAAGTTAAATATAATAATTGCGGACAAGAATGATCCGGGACAGCCGTACACTGGCCGGCCATGCGAGAAAATTGGTGGCCAGCTTGAGATCTATGCCAAGGTAAGGGCACGGTTTGTTGTTAGTATACAACTAAAAATTCTCTCCTGCATTGACTTAACTTAAATCATGTCTCTCCTGCATTGACTTAACTTGAATCATGGAATTGTTGCAATGCAGGTTAGAAGACATTTCAGTAATAGCTCCCGCTCCCAACTGTACCAGAAAGATTTGATCGTTGTTATTTCCGGAACTCAGGAAGGAACTTATATGGGTAAGTAATTAAGATACTCTTCATTTGATTTTGGTGTGAAGAAACAGCTTCATCCATAATGTATTCAACTTAAAAATATTTAAGAAATGCATAACGCAAATTGGTCCGTACTATGAATCCATATCTCCCTTTTACATAAGAAATGCATAGTGAACTTGGATGCCAATTTCACATTTTTTAGAAATTTTTTACTATTTTTTTAAATTGGTAGTAATAACTACTTTTGAATGGTCTAGAATCTTTAGATGTAGTGATTTTCTATCTATCTAAATAAATAGTAATTTTTTTCTAAAAAATATAAAATTTGGCCTCCAAGTACTTGATTTCCGTATTTACTCACAACTATGCCCAAATTACCCTTCTTCCACACTGTCTGTATTTACGTAAGAGAAGAAAGGAGTGATTTGAGTTCACAGAAAGCAGCACAGTTGGTCTATATTTTTTTGTTATTTGCTGTTTTTGGAGGGTCATGTGACGTATTTCTTGTTTATATAAGGACCATTTTTAGGGTCATATAAGAAACTGTATGTGCATTTATTTGAGTGCTTTTCTGAGAAAAAGGTCCTATTTTAACAAAGGTGCTAGTTAGAAACTACCAGAAACTATGCCCAATTTTGATGTGACTGTTCTCTGGATAAATTTACTTAGTATACAAAATTGTGCACATAAAGTAAAGAAGGTAATTATGAGGAACAATGGGAAAAACACCAGTGCAAAATCTGGTATTTGGTACTTTTACTATATACCAGTAAAATTCACGACTTACTGGTACGTGTTGCGATATACCGGTACATTACTTGTATATTTTGTGTATTTATATAATTTTAGCTTGCGGTGGAGTATGAGGAATGCTGTAATCGGTGGGTACGTGCAAAGAAATCAAATGGACGAGGCTTTGAAGCTGTTTGATAAAATGCCTGAGAGAGATAATGTTTCTTGGAATACTATGATTAGTGGATACGCTCAGAACGGGAACATGACAGAGGCAAGGAGACTGCTTGATGTAATGCCGGTAGAGAAGGATGTCTTTACTGGGACTGCAGTTGTTTCTGGCTATGCAAAGAATGGAAATGTGGAAGAAGCTAGGGGTATTTTTGAAAAAATGCCAGAAAGAAATGTTGTTTCATGGAATGCCATGGTTGCAGCCTGTGTGCAAAATAGAAGATTTAATGAGGCAAAGAAGTTATTTGATCAGATGCCGTGTAGGTATATTAATTTTTTTTGAGGGTTTATAAGTACTATTTTTAAAGTGAGACAAGAGATTAATCATTGTTGAATTTGTAGGGATGAAGTAACATGGAATACAATGCTGACAGCATATGCAAATGCCGGGATGATTAAAGAGGCCCGAGAGATGTTCGAAAAAATGCCATCTCCGTCGTGTCATGATTTGAAATGCTAACTGATATTATGTGTTTTGAAATTTATAAACAAGGTAATATAATTAACACAGAACAAACCTTAAATTTCTATTAATTACATCCATTTCTCCCCCCAAAAAAAAAAGTAACATAAAATTAAAATGAAGATTCACGTATATATATAAACCTCACTGGTAAATGAACTATAAGAACTTGCATGCTTCAGATCATGTCTCCGATTCAAACCTCACTGGTAAATGAACTAGTAACAGCTGGGCTTGATGATGTCTGTGTCGAGTTCTTAGCCTTTATCCAACCATACCATAGGCACAGAGAGACTGCACCAACAGCCAGCAGGGGTATGAGCACATCAGACCATACGATAGGTGGAGGTAGCAGCAAGAAAATTCTCAGGGTCACCGAGATGACGATGAATACAGTTGCTATTCTCATGGCCTGTTTCTGGAGCCAGCTGGCAACATCCAGACTCGGTTTGGTTATAAGTGTGATAACTAAGGGGACAATGCTTGAAACGAAGCTCAGCAAATAAAAAAGCAAGTAGATCTTGTATAGTATGATGAGATTATGAACGGACGTAGGTGGGCTTGCGAGTAGAGCGAATAATCCGGACACAACAGCAATTGACACAGGCTGCAATTGCTCGGTTATATGCTCTGAGTAAGTTTTTGCTTGGTTATCTCCAGTAGTGGCACTGTCACGTGTGGTGATGATGTCTATAGGTGTTTGATCAGGTTTGGCTGGAGCAAGTACAGAGAGAGACTGTTGGTTTTGTACTGGTAGTGAGGTTGTGTTAATGCGGGAATTGGAACTCATGAGAAGAAGGCTCTTTGCGTGTTGGCGGCATGAAGTTAGGGTTGAGGAGAAAGCACCCATGGTGTTGCTTTGCTTGGGAGGAGAATTGGAAAATAAAACCCAGAATTAGCACAGCACAATTCCCAGAGTTAGGGTTGAGGAGAAAGCACCCATGGTGTTGCTTTTGTTTTACGCGGCATTGCAAGAGGTGAGCGGGAGTTTTTCTTTTACGGTCAGTGGCATCTATTTTACGGTCAGCGGGGACATGTCTTGTAGGTACACGTGGCAAAGAGGTGATATGTATTCTTCTTTTACGGTCAGTGTCATCTATTTTACGGTCAGCGGGGACATTTTAGTTTGTCTCGCCTCGTTTGGGGGACTATACTCTGGCCTGTGGACTGGTGACACGTGTTTCTCCAAAGGGGTTGAGGAAATTAATACTAGATATATATATCTGGTACTCCGTACTTGACATGTTGTTGCTTGGCAAATAAAACCTAGAATTAGCATGCACAAGAGAGCAAGGGGTTGAGGAATACTTAGTTATTTATTTAATTATTTATATTTGATTATTATTTTACTTAATTATTATTATTATCATCATAATCATAATTATGATGATTATTATTAATATGATTATAATAATTACTATTAATAATATAATTAATAGTACATCAAATATTATTATTAAATATAATTATTATAATAATATAACTATAATAATAATATTTGCCACGCGTTGCCGTGGATAGTGAATCTCGAAGTCCAATAATACTGCCCCCTCTGTCAGCCCGAATCTCAAAGCGGCTGAGAGTTAATCTCAAACCGTAAAGTGAAGGGAATCTTTTATAGTAATGGAGAGAATATGACACTTGTCCTGTTTGCGTGAGCAATGCAAGACCATAGTTGATATTAGTGTATTGACAAAACCCGCCCGGTCCAGGACCGGACCGGCCAACCCGTGGACCGGCCCGAGCTCGTGCCTAAACCCAGACCGGACCGTCCAAACAGGTGGACCGGGTTAACCAAGGCGCGAATCACTCTTTTTGGACCCAACCCATCCAGACCCGATCCGTTTGAACCCCCGGATCCGGACCGGAGCAAATCCGAACCAGACCGGACTAACCCGTGCCAAACCCGTGCCAACCCCCGGACCCGGACCCGCCCGAACCCCCCAACCCGGACCCGGGACCCGTGCCAACCCGGCGGGATCCGAGCGGGATTTGAAATGAGAATGGAGAGGGTGGTTCCTTCTCCAGGAAGGAAACATTTAGGTGGGGTCCGCTGGTCAGTGGGTAGAAGAGAAAAGAGTTCAACTGGGCGGTGGATTTCATATTTTCATCTGTCATAGAAATAGAAAGAGAGAGATGGAGAGGGTAAGGCTGGGGTTGTGTGGCCGTTTGTGTGTCGGGTAATTTTATTCTTTATAACAATTTCATTTCTTTATAAATAAAAGTTTCAATTCCAATTGAACTTACGGTTTCGAGTCTTTGAAGTTTTTAATTTTAGGCAAGATTTTATCATTGTCAATAATAATATCAATACTTAGTTATTTATTTAATTATTAATATTTGATTATTATTACTTAATTATTATTATTGTTAATATTAATATGATTATAATAATTATTATTAGTAATATAATTAATAATACATCCAATATTATTGTTAATATAATTATTATAATAATATTTGATGTAATATTTTGTTATCACAATAAATTTCATGACAATGTACTTGATAAAATCTAGATTATATGTCAGATTTTTTAATTTGTACTCAATTTAATGACAATATATTTGGTGATTAGATAACTTGAAATCTCAATTTATTTAAAACATGAATCGACACAAAACAATATGGTGTAAATGCTTTCGAACATATATACAGAGTATGGCTAATTTGCTGCCAGCAGCATTTTAGCAAACTTCTGCCAGGCCTTTTGACCGTCTGATTTGGTTTAGATTCACGTCAGATGATTACTTCAGTTTGGGGGAAAAAGAGCTTAACGGAGTCCGTCAATGCTTCAGTGAATTAAAAAAATAAGGTCCCGTCTCCTTCATTTTGAAATCCCAACCTTCTCTCTCCTTTGAAGAAAAAGGAATTCCTCCTGCTCGAGCCGCTCTCCCCCTCCGCCAAGCCCTCTCCAAACTTTACCTATGCGGCCGCCCTCTCCGTTGCATTTGTGATCTCTCTTGCCGCGCCGTGCTGCGTTTCAACAATTCGAGCATATGAGCAGAAACACTAGCCGCGTTTGGTGCTATCGGAGGATGGTTCCGGTCTCTTCCGGCGAAGACCTAGGCAAATCGACCAACTGGTACTCTCTTGTTGTTGTCGTTTTACTCTTTTATTTCTCTTTATACACTTATTGTTCGTAATCTGTAATTTTTTTTTGTAATTAGACAATGCTAATTTTAGTTGGGTAAGAAACAAAGATTTTTCTAGTACAATTTTGAGTTATGGGGTAAAAAGATTGTCTAATATGCTATAGCACGGATGGGGTCCGTGCTACGGCTCAAAATTTGACTTTTCAAAATCTTAACGGTCGATCCAAACCGTTCAACATGATTATAAAATGAATATCTACTTACAAACCAAATTTTACATTTTTTTCGAACTTTTTACTATTTTTTCGAAAATCACTTGATCTGAATATTCTGGACCATCCAAAAACAGCTTATCTAAAAAAATAGTAAAAAAATTCAAAAAAATGTAAAATTTGGTTTGCAAGTATATATTCATTTTATAATCATGTTGAACGGTTCGGATTGACCGTTAGGATTTTGAAAAGTCAAATTTTGAACCGTAGCACGGACCCCATCCGTGCTATGCATAGCACCGTAGCCTCACTCCAATAATAATATCAATACTAAGTTATTTATTTAATTTTTAATATTTGATTATTATTATTAATATGATTATAATAATTATTATTAGTAATATAATTAATAATACATCAAATATTATTATTAATATAATTATTATAATAATATTTGATGGAATATTTTGTTATCATAATAAATTTCATGACAATATATTTGGTCATTAGATGACTTGAAATGTAGGCTCAATTTATTTAAAACATGAATTTATCTTGTTTTTTATCGCATTTATCCCGTTTTTATTCGTGAATAATTCGTGATTCGCATTGTTTTTGCGAATAAGTATTATACGTTTTTTTGCGTTTTATTCAGTGTTTGGTTCGGAAATGTAAAAAAAAAAAAATACGAATAATTCACGAATTTTTCGCGAACCATGTTACTATGGTCCGAAATGTGTTAACAAATTGATGCATGGTGCTAGTCGTATTTATTTTGAAATATCCTTAATTGCAATATATATTGACTTGTATTTATATAAAGTTTTTCATCCGAGATGGAAATTATATTTGATCCGTGATATGATATCTCAGAATTGGAAAATAAAACCCATGGTGTTGCTTTGCTTGGGAGGAGAATTGGAAAATAAAACCCAGAATTAGCACAGCACGAGAGAGTGAGCAAGAGATGATTATGTATTTTTCTTTTACGGTCAGTGGCATTGCATGGCAGGAGATCCAATATTAATTATAGAGTGAGCCTATGGTGCTATGCATAGCACGGATGGGGTCCGTGCTACGGCTCAAAATTTGACTTTTCAAAATTCTAACGGTCGATCCAACCGTTCAATGTGATAACCATATGAATATGTACTTGCAAACTAAATTTTATATTTTTTCGAATTTTTTTACTATTTTTTTAGATAGGTAGAATTTTGATGGTCCAGAATTTTCAGAAAACACTGATTTTTCTACCTATCTAAAAAAATAGTAAAAAAATTCAAAAAAATATAAAATTTAGTTTGCAAGTACATATTCATATGGTTATCACATTGAACAGTTGGATCGACCGTTAGGATTTTAAAAAGTCAAATTTTGAGCCGTAGCACGGACCCCATCCGTACTATGCATAGCACCATAGCCTCACTCATATATATATATATTAGTAGAATCGCGGACTTGTAGGCGCGTTTTTTTCCAACTACAATATTTTTTTCGAAGAAAGAAATCATGTGTGGTACGGCAACTATAACGATCGCCTTGGGAGTGGACCAGATGGATTTCAAATCCTTCAATCTGCTTTAAGATTTACGTGCTTCATCTTGAAGCGTCGAATCCAAAAGTATACCCATCGGCATCGGACTTACTCTCTCGTAATGATCTCCATTTGTGCCGTAATAGGGAATCTTTTACAATTACTTGATCTAGACCGTTCCTTTTTACTTGGCACGACTCTCAAAGCCCAATAATACTGCTCTGTCAGTCCGAATCTCAAACCGTAAAGTGAAGGGAATCTTTTACAGTAATGGAGAGGATACTTGTCCTGTTTGCGTGAGTAGTCATTACTGGTCAATGGCATTCCACAATATAATATAATAATCTCCTTTTTAGTTTTCTCGCCTCGTTTGGTAGAGTATACGCTAGCCTGTGGACTGGTGACACGTGTTTTGCCAAAGCGTTGAGGAAATTAATACTAGATATATATATATATATATATATCTGGTACTCCGTACTTGACATGTTGTTGCTTGGCAAATAAAACCGACATTTTTATTAATATCCAAAGTTTAATATAAATTAATATTTATGTCCAGAATTCTGGAGTTCGTCAAAAATGTCAAAACCGGTCATTTTTATGGCCGGTTTGCTCTCCCCATAAGCCGATCATTTTATAGCTAGCTTACTTTTTTTTTTACACAAACTATTTTCTTCTTGTATATAGTGTAAATTTATTTTGTGATTGTATTGTAATATTATTTTCTTAACTATTTTTCTGGGTACTTATGTCACTCACACCGACTCAATTTATTTCGGAATGCGCCAATTGGTGTGCCTTTAATCTTTAAAGCTTATTTTTGCTGTTTAACGCACTTATTCAATTGTTTTAAATATTTTTCTTTTTATTTTTTTATTTAAAGCTTATTTCTGGGTACTACTATTTTAATGTTGTAATATTTTCTGTTTAGCATTATCGTGATAATTTATTTTATTTGAAAAATATAAAAATAGTACCATAAAAGCACACATACAAAAGCACCGAAATATAGGATAATCCAAATATACCAAACATAAATAGTATACCAAATATAAATAGTACAAACCTAGCGACGATACAACTAAAACGGAAAGGGGGACCATCGCTGAGGCAGTACTCCGGCGTTCGCCCGGCGCTCGCGCGGCCAGGCTCTTTCTCTCTCGGTCTCCACACCAGCATCGGCGTAGCTGAGTATCCGCTCGGCGATATCCCATATGTCATCACCCCTAGAGACTGTCGGTACTGGCGGAGTTGTATCGAAGATAGATGCGGCGAACCCAGTCCCAAAGACAGGCTGAGTATGAGACCCGCTACCACTAGCATCTCCACCATGCAGCATCTCTATGCCACATCGGGGTACTGGCGGTGCCGACATGAAGTCCTCCTCGTATACCCCAAACTCATAGAGACTGCACGAGAGGGACTCGAGATCCGTAGTATTGGGCTCCTCAGGAGGTGGTTGTGGCGGCATCTCGGCTGGACCCTGCAATCATACACATAATTTAGTAAATTTGATCTGAATGAAGAAATTTGATAGAAACCTTACAGCTACTGAAGTATGACATACCTGAGTCTGAACCGAACGTCCATGCTCGTCGTACCATACCGACCACCCAGCGTTGGACAATACCCAACGATGGTAGTCCCACTCTGGATGCGAATCGGGGGAATGTGGCATCTCATGTGCTATAATCGGGCCCAGGTCAAGCTCAGTCGGATCTATCTCAATTTGCATTTTTCTTGCGGATGCGGTACCCAATATATCGTCAGTTCTTCTTTTCCATCACGGCGATCCCATGAGAGCACTCCTTGATCGAAGACAAAAGCTGAAAAAATTATTTTGTCAGATCAAACATTGATGACTATTCAATTAGGAAAAAATATGTACTTTTATGTGCATTACCTATCGAGCCTATTTGATGCCGTTGGGATGGTAACCATCATCGGTTTTGACCATGTCACGGAGATGGGCACCGTAATCGCCCTGCAGATAGACAGTGGCCATGCAGATCTGCATGTACCAAGTATCGTACCTCAACTGGGGATCTCCCTAGGTCTGAAAGATCGCATTTGGCTCATGATAAATGTTATAACCCGTAAATTTAAAACCAAATTAATTAGTCTAATGATCGAGTTTTGCGACTAATTAAAATTTGAGTTAATTAATTATCTCAAAGCAAAGATTTAATAATTAAACGGATGATGAAGGTTTTGTCAATTGACTATGTATATCAATTTGTAGTTCTACCAATTTTTAAAATTTAATTTAAAGCTAAACAAACTCGAAATTAGATACTTAAATAAAATAATTAGACTATATAGCTATGTTGTCAATCTAACAAACAATTTACGAAATATTACAATTTAGATTATATCAAGTTGTATGTTAAATCAATTTAGGATTTACAAATTGTAAATCAAAAATTGTAGATACGCCTTCATAATTTAGAATACTCATATTAATGACTATCATAATAATTATATACTAAAAAGGATTAAACGAAATTATTAAATAATCCCAGCGAATAATTGTAGAAATTTTAAACATAACTTCTCGTTGAAAATTTGCTCAATTGATAAAAAATTAATCGCTTCAATTAATATGAAGTATAAAAACTCGAATTTGAATTTTTCTGACTAGATTATGATTACGATTAATTTGATTTCTATAAATCACCACGACTACCGTTGGATCAATATATATACTAAATTATAAATACAAATCTTGTAGAATCAAACTATTTTCTGAGCTCATTTGATCTGGAATTATTTTAACCGTTCAAGTATGTTCTGCACGGATCTCAAAGCAGACCCCCTCCTTGTATTCTCTTTTTCCCTTTCCCTCTCTCTGTCGCTAAATCCAAATACCGCCCCCTTCTGCCTTCTTCTTCCCGATACACCTCACCCTCTTCTCTGGCTGGCGACAGATTCATCCCCTTTTTCTCTCTTTGTTTGTTTCGCTGATACAGCCCCCCTTTCATTTCCCTTCACTCCCAGCGAAACCCCCCATTCCCCTCTTCGTTCCTCTCTGACCCGCTGCCCCCCCCAAAGAAAACCCTAGCCGATCCCCTCTCTTCTTCTTCCCCGCTGATCTCTCCCGCTGACAGAAGAACCGGAACCTCTTCTCTCTTGCTGACCCCGAAACCGCACCCCTCTTCTCTTCGTCTCTCTTTTGGATGAACTGCTGGAGAAGCCCTCTCTATGCTGTGGTGTCTTGCTCTCTCTCCCGGGTTCTCTCTATTACTCTTCATTTTCCTTCTCTCTTTCATTCACTATGTTGAGAAAGTTTTCTCCCTCTCTCTCTAATTTCGGTTTTTCACCAAATTCAAACCCGTTAGGGCTTTCCGTGTGCTTGTAAATGATTCGGTGCTGGTGCAGTGCCTCTCTCGGTGGTGCTGCTGATTTTGGCGGCCGTGAGACGAGCCGCTGCTTGGTACCTGCCGAGCTTCGACCTTTGTTGTGCTTATCTCTCTCTTGGGTAAGTGTTCAAAACACCATTTAAATTCCAATCTGAAACTGGTACCAGTCCAGCGGGGTACTGGTGTACTGTTCTGGCCGAATTATGATAAAATTCAGGGGTTGTTTGTAAGTTTCCCATTTTTCTGCATTTTCTGTGCTATTCTGCAACATTCCAGGGTCTAATCTGTAAATTTCAGTATTCTGCATAACTCTGGGTAAATTCTGGTAAATAACAGGGTCTATGGTGCAAAAATTCGGATCTGACAGGGTTCAGGGACCAAATTGTGACAGAAAATAAAACTGGTTTAGAAAACAGTCCCTGAATAAGGACCTCTTTGCGACAGAATGTAAAAATTTGTATGATAAGCCTTTTCTAATGGGAATTTCATAGAAATATTAGTTTTAAAATGTTGAAAACGTAAGTAATAGTTTGGAACAACAATTTGCATTCAAGAAAAGATTATTTGAGGTTTAATTGATATTTCTCTTCTATGAATAATTATTGGAAATAAAAATGAATGTGGTCAAGTGTTCTTAAATAATTAGATAATTGGTCAACTCAAAAACTCCAAATAAAATAAATTGTAAATAACAATTGTAACGTTAATGTATAATTAATAAACAGATATAATTAGTATAACTAATTTATCATAATTATAATATAAATTATCTTATATACTTATCTAGTATTTTGATACGTTAATGTATGTTCTAATGACATATAAACACAAGTATAATGTGTAGTCTGATCGTATAAGCAAATAATTCTTCATTCAAAATAAACAAGTGACACATCATAAATTATTACTAGTTATTGTTAAACTTCAAAGTAGTATACGAATTAAATTAAAACACCCCACACCGTAGTTAATTCAAAATAATAACTTAAGTTTTAATTACAGAACCTAAATATATATATCTACATATATATATATATATATATATATATATATATATATATATATATATATATATATATATATATATATATATATATATAGAGATTGGCTAATGTAATAACGTTAGAACTTCGGCCGAAGTTCTAACGGGTCGTTTTTGCAATTTCAAAATCCAAACAACCCATCCGAACCGTTCAACATGTTCTCTATATTGAAATGTGCTTGGAGACCAAATTTTACATTTTTTGGAATTTTTTTGCTATTTATTAAGCCACTTTGAAAGTTTCTGATCCAACGGTGAACAGTAAAAAACAGCCAAATTTTCTGGACCACCGGATCAGAATTTTCAAAGTGGCTTAATAAATAGCAAAAAAATTCCAAAAAATGTAAAATTTGGTCTCCAAGCACATTTCAATATAGAGAACATGTTGAACGGTTCGGATGGGTTGTTTGGATTTTGAAATTGCAAAAACGACCCGTTAGAACTTCGGGCCGAAGTTCTAACGTTATTACATTAGCCAATCTCTATATATATATATATATATATATATATGAGTATGGCTAAATTGTTGTCGGCAGCATTCTGGCCAGGTGCTGCCGGGGGCAATTCGGTCATTTTCGGTGTTCAAACAACAAATCCGAACCGTTCAACGTGTTCTAAATATTAAAATCTACTTGGAGACCAAATTTTACATTTTTTGGAATTTTTTTACTATTTATTAAGCCACATTGAAAATTCCAGATCACATGGTCCAGAATTTTGGTGCATTGTTCACCCGGATCAGCCAATTTCAAAGTGGCCTAATAAATAGCTAAAAAATTCCAAAAAATGTAAAATTTGGTCTCCAAGTAGATTTTAATATTTAGAACATATCTGTATAAAAAAATTTGTTGTTTGAACACCGGAAATGACCGAATTGCCCCCGGCAGCACCTGGCCAGAATGCTGCCGGCAGCAATTTAGCCATACTCTATATATATATATATATATATATATATGTGAGAGTGGCTAATATCAAAACGTTTGTTCCTAGCTCCCGGTGCAACCAAGTTGTTTTCGGATTTTCAAAGTCCAAACGGTCGATCCAAACCGTTCAACATGTTCTCTATATTGAAATGTGCTTGGAGACTAAATTTTATATTTTTTGGAATTTTTTTGCTATTTATTAAGCCACTTTGAAAATTGCTGATCACATGGTCCAGAATTTAGTTGCACTGTTTTTACTGTTCACCCGGATCAGCAAATTTCAAAGTGGCTTAATAAATAGCAAAAAAATTCCAAAAAATGTAAAATTTGGTCTCCAAGCATATTTTAATATAGATTAAACATCTAACGGTTCGCATCGACCGTTTGAACTTTGAAAACCCGAAAACAACTTGGTTGCACCGGGGGCTAGGAACAAACGTTTTGATATTAGCCACTCTCTATATATGTTGTTAGTTAATAAGGAATAATTAATTATCAACATGATATTATTTTATGCATCGTTAAGATAGTTACAAATTGGATTAAGTAGGATAATTAAATAAGCAACGTAATATATTGTATATTTAAATAAATTAGCGCGTACGAATTAGTAAACTAAATGTCTAAATCTAAAAGTTATAGAACAATTGATTTTAACAACGTATTTTTGTTTTACACATACTTAGAAATAAATTCACATGATTATTAGGGTAATTAATTAGTAAGCATACTTTTACACTACACGTTTTAAAATGCAATTAATTATCGCAATATATAAAGTAATAAATAATCTACGTGTTTTAGCGTATAATTAAAATTAGTGGAACCGATTAATGTTATAGGATTTAACTAACGGTTTAGTTTCAAATTAAAATACAACAAATGATTTAAGTACGTTAGAGTAATAATTAGATTCGAATCTTAGTTAGTTAATTAATTAAACACGAACACTTAGTGAAATTAATTAAACTGGGTAATGGGTTGCGAATATTTAGTCTAGAATTTAATTAAGTTACGTCTAAATTACAGGTCAGCAGACCTACGTTGATTCCGACCCGTGGTCCGATTCCGCTGACGGCTATACCGGAGCAGGTGAGGATCGAGCGGATTGCGGAGACTGCTAGCGCTTGCGTACAACCACTACTGCCATACAGGTGTGGGATATCTGTATTTTTCTTTCGTGGCGTACTCTCACCAGTCGACCACTTGACCTGACATCCGCACTTTAAATTTTGTAGTTGCATTAGAGCATGTTTAATCCTTTCTGAACTGTAATTTAGGATTTGCACAACCCCTTCTAAATTGAAAATTTAATGCTTTCTTAGGAGTAGTGTAATTTAATTAATAATATATTAGGATATTAGTTGTCCCCTTCTCGTAGAGGACAACATATTATTGTAGTTAAGCATGTGCATTGGTGAGCGTGAGATAGAAGACCGAATGACTGCTTTCCGTCACGTAGGCATGGGATGCGTGACGGTTCGTGGGTCATTGGGCTGAGGGATCACTTGATCCCTTAGAGGTCTTATTAGGATTATTATTATTATATGCATGAGATTGGTAGTATATCATTTTCGATCATTTTACATTTTGTGCGGACCGATCACGAGTCCGGAGACGATTCGGGAGCTATCCCCCCCTACATTAGGAGCTACTTGCCTAGTACGGCTGCCGAGGATGCGGTGGCAGATTTTATTTTTATTGTTATGATGTCCCATTGATCTGGCCGGATGGTGGAGTTTCGTCTCTGCTCATGAGGAGATGAATTAACTTATTCTTACGCATTGCTTGTAGTTTTCTCCTATTTTATATGTTTGGTGATAAATCGTCTTAGAGAAGGAAAACACATGGAATTAAGTGTAACCATCGGCTAGCGTGCCCTTCTTGTGTGGGCAAAGCTCGATGTCCTTAGGCATCGGGTACCTTTGCTCCTCTGATCGCAGTCCTTGGATGTTACACGAATTTCGATATAACCATCGGCTAGCGTGCCCTTCTTGTGTGGGCAAAGCTCGATGTCAATAGGCATCGGGTACCTTTGCCCCTCTGATCGCAGTCCTTTTGTTATGTCACCTTTGAGATACAAATTTCATTTGATTGAACTTGGCACGGCACGGGGTGACAAAATTATCCGTACTATTACTATATCAATTTGTACACACAGTACCTATTGTACTGGACTTCGGTTGAGTATAATATTGATCCTCATATTTTATTTTGGGAACTTTGGCATTTTGGCATAATAGGATAATCACATCATGTCATCTATTATATGTATATTTTCTTTTGTAGTACTATGATAGGTTTAACTTCGTAGCATATGCATTAAAAGTTAATTACCGACCTTACGTAGATTTCAAATTAAAATGTGCTTTGACTTAAGAGGATCCCTGAAGGGATAATACTGGGTCACATACTGGGCGATCATTCGCTCACCCACCTTGTTATGTGGGATTTCAGGTACAGGATCTGGCGTTCCGCAGCAGGAGACGTCAGGAGCTGTTCCCGATGGCCATGCCGTTTGATATAGGGTTTAGGGGACTTTGATTAGGGTTTTGCGAGTCCAATGTTTTAGTCATATACATTGGACTCGATAGATTTTGTATCCCTTGACTAGTTATGTTTATTTTATCCCGATGTGGATTGTATGGATGATCTGATGATGTATATATTTATGTTTATTTGATATTTATGACTATTGCTTGTTTGTATTATATTGCTTCCGCTGTTGCTTGATTATTATGTTGTTTAGCCTTGCGTGTTTGTTGATCATTAGGCACGAGGCGGGGATTGATCATATCCTAATCCAGAAATCCTGGTTTGGGGTGTGACAATAAAAGTCCAGATACCGGGGATCCCTCGTCATACTGTAGTAGTCTTGCAGATAGGTGCTCCAGTCCCAGTCTGTTCGCCCTCGGTGATTCAGCAATACAAAGCTATCAAGTAATATGATGTAGTTGACAATAGGATACGACTTACTTGTGCAGGTCTATGAACATGGACCTCGGCAACGATGGATCTTTGGGAATGAACGGCCCTAGTCCAAACTGACGGCGTACCCGATTTGGGTAGTGGTGCTCCACTGTCCAGAAGTCTACGAGTGGACCTCTGTACAACCACATCTCCCGCTCCTGCTCCTGCAGACACATCCCCGGCAAGAGCTCTTCCGCGTACAACTGATCGTACAGCCTCCACTCAACAAAATCGACAGGCAAACTCTGAAGCTATGACCGGATTGGCTTAATCCCAATAGTACCACCATGGGTTCGATATGAGTAGTGGTGGTAACCGTGCCACTTCTTCCCGTATGCCGGGCATCTCCAAGTAGCTGGCGCTCCCCAATCAGGAGCCTCATTCTGGATAAGCCGACCCACCGGTAGCCGTGACCACGACTAGTGCTGAAGCAGGAGTACCGACCCGTACATCTGCTTCGCCTTCTTCTGTATTTTCAAGAACATTAGACGTCAAGGTATTTTGATGGATTGATTGATTAAATAATTTAGTAATAAAAGAGTTAGAGACTTACCTCACTACCACGGCACATGTGGGCTATGACAGCCCCACCCTAGTTGTACGGCGACAACTGCTCAAGGTCTCGCAGCAGCGGGAGATACATCATCGGCATCTGGTCACCGCTGGAATCGAGAAACATGACAGAACCAAAAAGGTCCATCACGTAGCCCCGTGTATATCTGCAATACAAAACATATAAAAATTCTAATAGAAACAATTCATATTAAATGTAATAGAATCCTCATATTGGAAATTGATTAATAGAAACAATTCATAGATTTTACCTCTGAATCTCTAGCTCGGTGGAATCTGCCGTCAGACCTGCGCTGAAGTGCTATCGTAACTTCGTTATCGTCACATGGAATCTAGATTGCCCACGATCCCCAATGAGAGAGGGAGGATCAGCTCCCAACAACTCCTCGATATCATCTCTGAATCTGGTGCTGTCAGATACGTCGCCAACGGGTGTGTCATGGATAGGCAAACCCCAAAGGGCACTCACATCATGGAGAGTCACTGTCATCTCTTCGAATGGCATGTGGAACGTGTGCGTCTCGGGACGCCATCGCTCCACCAGTCCTGCGATGAAAGATGCATTGATGATGTTTCTCTCCACACGCACGATGTCCACAACCTAGTAGAGACCCAGGTTGACGAGGTACTGGTCCATCACCTCGTAGTACAGCATGTGAACGCACCTCAACTTAATATCCAAAAGAAACATGTCTGCGTTCAAAAGAGTAGTCCACACGGTGTTACCATAACAAAATTCAAACTCAACAAAATTTAAAGAAAATCTAAAAAAAAGTACGTAAGTCACAAGAAGACAATGAGACTCGGTGATCGTCGTGAGGAATCCACATGAGAGGACTGATATGCTTAGTGCTGCTGGTACTGATCGGCTCGTCCACTACTGGACGACGGGTAGACCGTGCTCTACGCATCCTGATGTCAAAAATAACCTAAAATAGGCCAATTGCGGTTAAAATATGCTACAATAGGCTACAATAAACTAATTTAGGTAAAATATGCTAAAAACGACCAAAATAGGCTTAATTATGCTTAAACATGCTAAAATAGGTCAATTGCGGTTATAATAACCTAAAATATGGTACAATAGGCTACAATAAACTAATTTCGGTAAAATAGGCTACAAACGACCAAAATAGGCTTAATTATGCTTAAACATGCTAAAATAGGTCAATTGCGGTTATAATAACCTAAAATATGCTACAATAGGCTACAATAACCTAATTTCGGTAAAATATGCTAAAAACGGCCTAAAATGGGTCCAATTGCGCCTAAAATGGGTCTAATTTCGGTAAACTCTGCTTAAACATGCTAAAATGGGTCCAATTGCGCCTAAAATAACCTAATTGCGGTTAAAATAAACTTAAATATGCTACAATAGCCTAATTTCGGTAAAAATTGCTCAAATGTTCTAATTTTTCTAATTATGCTAAATTCGGCTAAATTACGCTTAATTAGCCTAATTATGTTAAAAAAAGCCAAAAAAATCCTAAAATATGGTCAACTGTGCTAATTACACTAAATTACAACAAATTACCCTAAACCCTAAATTAAATAAAATAAATTTAAATTAAATAAAAAAATTACCTTAAAGAAGAGAGAAAATTCGATTGAGATATGAGGGAGTTGTGAGGAGGAGAGAGAAAAAATGGGTATATATAGGGTAAAATACGGGTTGAAAAAAAAAAGTAAGCCGGCCATAAAATGACCAGTTTCGGCATTCTTAGCGAAACCCCAGTATTCTGGACATAAATATTAATTTCTATTAAACTTTGGATATTAATAAAAATGTCGGCAAATAAAACCTAGAATTAGCATAGCACAAGAGAGCAAGGGTTGAGGAATACTTAGTTATTTATTTAATTATTTATATTTGATTATTATTGTTACTTAATTATTATTATTATTATCATCATAATCATAATTATGATGATTATTATTAATATGATTATAATAATTACTATTAATAATATAATTAATAATACATCAAATATTATTATTAAATATAATTATTATAATAATATAACTGTAATAATATTATTTGCCACGCGTTGCTCGAATAATACTGCCCTCTCTGTCTGCCCGAATCTCAAAGCGGCTGAGAGTTAATCTCAAACCGTAAAGTGAAGGGAATCTTTTACGGTAATGGAGAGGATACTTGTCCTGTTTGTGTGAGCAATGCAAGACCATAGTTTAGGGGTGATTAATGGGCGAGCATGAGCGAGTTGGGATATGCTCATGCTCGGCTCATTAGCTTAATGAGCGAGTTAGAGCGAGTTGTTAATGAGCATGTTGATAATGAGCAAGTTGCCGAGTTATTTAAAATACATCATTCAAAAACTAATTTTCATTTATAGAATTTCATAATCCAACATAATTAAACAATACATAATTTAACAAAAAATTGTCCATAAGCAAATTTAATAAAAATCAAACAACTATATTTTTGTCGTTCTCACGACCTTACATGTCACATACTCAAAGCTATATCCTTGTCACATACCTACAAATCTGCATTATCAAAACAATAATAAAAATGTATAATTTAGAAATATACTAATTTAGAACTATACAAATCCAGAACGGTGTATTAATGACCAAATTTTGAGTTATATTTTGAGACAAGTGTATTGATGAGTATGGCCCGAAACCAAAGAAAATTAAGAAATAGTGCATTGAAGGAGAATCGTAATTCTGTTTGCTTTAGGAAAATTTGCAAATTCTTAATATTATTTTTTGGATATACTAACAGCTATTAGAGAAGTGGATTAGATGTGACATGATTTATGTAACTCAGTTCTTAATGAGTGAGTTATGAGTGAGTTGAGGTATGCTCATGCTCGGGTCATTAAGTTAATAAGCGAGTTATAGTGAATTGATAATAAGCGAGTTGTTAATGAGCATTTAGCGAGCCGAGTTATGAGTTATGAACAATTTACTCACCCCTATCGTAGTTGATATGTTTGTCTCAAAAAAAATGTCTCACGAGTTTGCCTGAGCATTGCCATGTGATGAGATGTCATGTATTTTATATATAAATATAATTTCGAAGCGGCTGAGTTTGCCTGAGCATTGCATTGCGGGAGATGTCATGTATTTTATATATAAATATAATCTGGTCCGTACAATTCGTATCTAACGGTTTACCTCGCGCTTACACTCTCTCTCTCGATCTCTTCTCCATCAATTCGTATCTGTGCGGCGCCTCCTCTTCCTTCGATCCGAAATCCTCAAGGCGCGATTTCTGTATCCATCAACAATTTCCTCTACGATTCTTTTCTTTCTCCTCTCTCTCTCTCTGACTTCGCCGCATCTCCCTTCCCGCTTCGCCGGAGCTGGCCGCGGAGTCCGCCTCCGTCGGAGACCTATCATGAGTCATGACCACCGTTTTGCCGGGTAGCACACTCTTACACGACGTAGGCGTCTCGGCGCTCGCTTCAGGGGTTGCTCTTGGCCTCCTTCGTTTCTTGGAGGAACTCGCTAAGAGATGTCTTTCAACAGGTAAAGAAGCGATTTTGACACCTTTGTTGAATTTATTTGTAGTTGGGAGTACTGAGCTGAATTGGGAGATTTTCTAGTTTCAATTTTGTACGAGCGATCATTTTGACAGTAGCCAACTGGTGCATGCTCAACTGGTAACCATTACTAGTCTATTACAAACCCACTTTCTGCAGTGCTTTGAAAATGTATTAAAGGATCCTTATAATACTAGAAAAAAATAAAATGAAAAACAAATTACCAGCACAGGCTAAATTACTCTACTGCTCCTACTGTGGTAGTTTTTTTAAATTATTCTCTAGGCTTAAGCTTCTGGGTTATTTCTTTTAAGAAATTTTAGGTTGGGATGAATTTGACGCATCTTGACATTTTGAAATAAATAGAAAGAGGGTATGGGTGATTTAGAGAATAATGTACGTATACCCTTTCGATTTTTTCATTTTTTTTTTGTAATTAGTAATTTTGATTTTCAGATGAATATACAAATTTGACAAATTTGCATTGATTTATATATCAATTTTATATTCAACAATTTGGGCGATAACATTTTACCCGGTTGTGTTATACTAGGTACAAACTAGCACCTCCAGCTCCTTATATCCTCTTCCACTTCCTCAATAAGCTTCGGCATAATTTTTTAAATTATTATAAGAAAATAATTTTTAAAAGGGGCCATGTCAGGTTCAATTTAACCCAGTCATTAAACAATTATATATGATAATTAATGATATATTAGAGAAGTCCACAATGAATTAAAATGTATTTTAGGTTTGTTTTTCTCATGCCCTACGAAAGGAAACTCGGATCCATATATATATCTTTTTATAAAAACACTAATGAGACATATGTCATATGTGGTTGTAGCAGGAACTCGGGTCCATGTAATATGATTTGATGCCAATCTTGATCTTCAACAAATTGGTGGCCAGCTTGAGATCTATGCCAAGGTAAGGGCACGGTTTGTTGTTAGTATACAACTAAAAATTCTATGCCAATGTTTATTGTTATTTTTCTTTTCGGGTCTCTCCTGCATTGGCTTATCTTAAATCATGGAATTGTTGCAATGCAGGTTAGAAGACTTTTCAGTAATAGCTCCCAACTGTACCAGAAAGATTTGATCGTTGTTATTTACGGAACTCAGGAAGGAACTTATATGGGTAAGTAATTAAGACACTCTTCATTTGATTTTGGTGTGAAGAAACAGCTTCATCCATAATGTGTTCAACTTAAAAATATTCAAGAAATACATAGCGCAAATTGGTCCGTACTATGGATCCATATCTCCCTTATACATAAGAAATGCATAGTGAACTTGGAGGCCAATTTCACATTTTTTAGAAATTTTTTACTATTTTTTTAGATTGGTAGTAATAACTATTTTGGATGGTCTAGAATCTTTAGATGTAGTGATTTTCTACCTATCTAAATAAATAGTAAATTTTTTCTAAAAAAATATAAAATTTGGCCTCCAAGTACTTGATTTCGGTATTTACTCACAACTATGCCCAAATTACCCTTCTTCCACACTGTCTGTATTTACGTAAGAGAAGAAAGGAGTGATTTGAGTTCACAGAAAGCAGCACAGTTGGTCTATATTTTTTTGTTATTTGCTGTTTTTGGAGGGTCATGTGACGTATTTCTTGTTTATATAAGGACAATTTTTAGGGTCATATAAGAAACTGTATGTGCATTTATTTGAGTGCTTTTCTGAAAAAAAGGTCCTATTTTAACAAAGGTGCTAGTTAGAAACTACCAGAAACTATGCCCAATTTTGATGTGACTGTTCTCTGGATAAATTTACTTAGTATACAAAAATTGTGCACATAAAATAAAGAAGGTAATTATGAGGAACAATGGGAAAAACACCAGTGCAAAATCTGGTATTTGGTACTTTTACTATATACCAGTAAAATTCACGACTTACTGGTACGTGTTGCTATATACCGGTACATTACTTGTATATTTTGTGTATTTATATAATTTTAGCTTGCGGTGGAGTATGAGGATCGTGCTATAGTTGTAAAGGTTGATACTGACGAGGAGTATGAATTTACAAGAGATATGCAGGTAATATTTTATTTACTTTTTTCTTTGATGCACTTGGTTGCATTTTATATGATGGTTGAGTTATGTGATTGATTCCTAAAATTATATTAATATTAGTTCATGAGTGAGGCTGTGGTACTATGCATAGCGCAAATTGGTCCGTACTACGGATCAATATTTTTGTTCTCAAAGTTTAAATAGTTAATCTGAACCGTTTAACGTGATTTCTATATGAAAATATACTTGTTGACTAAATTTTACATTTTTTAAAACTTTTGTACTATTTTTTAGATAGGTAGAATATCACTACTTTTGAATGGCTAAAATCGTTAGATCAAGTGATTTTCTACCTATTTAAAAAATAGTAAACATACTTAAAAAAAAATATAATTTTATCTTAAAGTACATTTTCATTTGGAAATCATGTTCAACCGTTCGGATGCACGGTTTGAACTTTGAAGTTTGAAAATATACATATGAATTCATGACACTAGTCGATGTTTGAAATATAGATATGAATCAATAGCCTCACTCTTAGTAGTATATGTAAATTGGATATTTCTGTTTAAATTTTCAGGTTCGGGGCCTGCCGACATTGTATTTTATTAGCCCAAACCCGAAGAAAAATGTGATTCGAACAGAAGGCCTTATTCCTTCGGTCGTGATCCACGATATAATTGACAATGAGATGTAAAAATGAAGAGAATTCTGAGTTTTATATTAATATGTTTTTGATGTAGGAAAGTGTTAGTTTTAATTTTGTAGATTAATTAATTTAAATTTTGATCATATATTTAGATTTTAAAATCATGAGGTTGGTTCTTGTACTGTTAGAGTTAAAAGTTTCCCTTCTTGATGTTATTTATGTTATTTATCTATTACATTGTGGGGGGAGATGAAAATTTGAATTAAGCATCCCACAACAAGTGACTAATTCATGATAATCAATGAAATTAAAATAGTAAAATTTGAATTAAGCTTGTGAAAAGAAAAAAAAAATTGAACTATTATATGGTCAGTAATGAATGAAAGCGTGAAGCATTAATTAATGCATAGTTATCAAATTATTTTTTAAGATTAAGATATGAGACAAGTTTCTTATCTTAAAATATAATATCAAATTATTCATCCTGAGTTTTAAACGTACAATTTTTAAAGTGAAAGACATTAGTTTTAACCACTAAATTAAATGTTGGTTTTAAAAAAAAATGAAAACTAAGTTTGATCCGTGATATGAAATATTATGTTTGGAGTGAGCCTATGGTGCTATGCATAGCACGGATGGGGTCCGTGCTACGGCTCAAATTTTGACTTTTCAAAATCCTAACGGTCGATCCAACCGTTCAATGTGATAACCATATGAATATGTACTTGCAAACTAAATTTTATATTTTTTCGAATTTTTTTACTATTTTTTTAGATAGGTAGAAAAATCAGTGTTTTCTGAAAATTCTGGACCATCAAAATTCTACCTATCTAAAAAAATATAAAATTTAGTTTGCAAGTACATATTCATATGATTATCACATTGAACGGTTGGATCGACCTTTAGGGTTTTAAAAAGTCAAATTTTTGGCCGTAGCACGGACCCCATCCGTGCTATGCATAGCACCATAGCCTCACTCTTATTTTTGTTATCAAAGTTCAAACAGTTAGTCTGTATCGTTACAATCTTTTTACTATCTATTCAGATTAATAGTCCAATTTTTTTAGATTTTATGATTTTCTACTTACTTTTAGTAAAAAAATATTTTAAAAAATATAAAATTTGATCTGGAAGTACAATTTCGTATAAAAATCACGTCAAAATAATTCATATCAATTATTTGAATTTAAAAATAAAAATAAAAATCCATATTACAAGTTCATCCGTAATATGCAGAAATATAAATCAGCTGGAACCCACTATTTCGATCTTAATGTTGAGTTCGGAGTTGACTATCACTGGGTATGTCTCATTTGCTCCCAGGTACTCATATCGGAGAGTAGGCGGCAATGGTTTGAGTTCAACCTTCGGTGGTGCGGAACCAGTCGAATTGGCTTCGATTTGAGCTATTTGGGCCTTAGTGCGGACGCACAGATGTTCAGTGCGGGCGCACTGCCCTCGGGTAAGCAAAATCTGAGCATCTGCGGCGTCAGTGCGGGCTAGGTGCGGACGCACAGAGGTGTGATCGGGAAAAATGCGGACGCACTGTGAGCTGGTGCGGGCGCATTGCTCTCGGTCTGGCGAATCTGACTCTTCTTCTGTGAATGTGCGGACGCACAGTGGGCTGGTGCGGTCGCACTGAGGGTTGTTTTTGCAGTTTTCGCCTGTTCCGAGGTCGGTTTCTTCCAGGATTTCGTCCAGTTGTTTTCCTTTCATCATCCTATCTAGATGATCATCAATTATAGAGTCTAAAACATCAACCCTACATATTGAGTCATTATCATTAGAAGGAAATTTAATAGATTTAAACATGTGGAAGTCGACCTTTTCTCCACCAATGTCAAAGGAAATTTTTCCTTCTTTAACATCGATGTTGGCACCTGCAGTTATGAGGAAATCACGCCCTAACAAGATAGGGGTATGAGTGTCCTCTTCCATTTCTACAACCACAAAATCAATAGGTACAAAGTATTTACCTATTTTGACAATTACATCCTCAACAATTCCTTCGGGAAACCTTACCGTTTTATCGGCCAATTGCAGGGACATTCTTGTTGGTTTTAGTTCTCCTAAATTCAACCTTTCATACACCGATTTTGGCATGAGACTCACACTAGCCCCTAAATCACATAGACACCTATCAAATTTGGTCTCACCTATCTTACATGGGATGACAAAGCTTCCCGGGTCCTTAAGTTTTGGAGGTAGCTTGTTTAAGAAGAGGGCGCTACACTCCTCATTTAGGGACACCGTACCCACTTCCTCAAGTGTTCTTTTGTTGGACAAAATCTCTTTTAAAAATTTTGCATAAGTGGGCATTTGGGTAATTGCTTCGGTAAATGGTATGGTGATATTTAACCTTTTGAGGTGATCTACAAATTTGGCAAATTGTTGGTCTAATTTTTGCTTCACTAACCTTTGAGGAAAAGGTACAAACCTATGCGGGGGAATGTACTTAGGAGTTTCAGCATTTGTTACCTTTGTGGAGCTAGAATTACCCATTGTTTGATGCTTTTCCGACGTCGGTGCATCCACTCTTGTAGGGGCTGCATTCGCATCAAGGGGAGTTGCAACGTCGTGTGTTTCCTTGGGAGGTTGCTGCTCCTCTTCATTGGGCATGGTAGGTCCTTCGTACTCCTTGCCGCTCCTCAAGGTCACGGCATTCGCATGCTCTCTCGGGTTGATGTCGGGTTTGCCCGGAAGCGTCCCTTGTTGACGGGAGGATGAAGATGCTTGTTGGGCAATTTGTGTTTCTAGCATCTTTGTTTTGGTCTCTAAAAACTCAAATCTATTGTTCATGTTTCTCAAGGAATCCGAAATATCGGTATTGGTGCTTCGTTGTTGGTTCATGAACTCGTTTTGAGAGATGACAAGGCCCTCTATCAATTTTTCTAATTTGTTGTTTTGAGAAGGTCCTTGGTACGAGTTTTGGTTTGACCGATTTTGGTATTGATTGGAATTACCTTGGTATTGGTTTGAGTTTGAGTTTTCATTTTCAGTCCTCCACTTGAAATTTGGATGGTTCCACCTTGTGTTAGGGTTATATGTATTCGAATTGAAATTATCGTTAGGCCTAACCTTATTGTAGATCGGATCGTTTCTCTTATCACCTTGATTGTAAAACATTGCATTGACTTGCTCGACGTCCTCCCCTTCTAAAAGGACTTTGCAATCGGCGGTGATATGAGTCGACTCCCCACAAATGCCGCATGAAGCCTGGTTCGTCACGGATTTGGCATTTTGCATTTGCGCCATTTGATGTTGTAAGGCTTCCATTTGGGCTCTCAAGGCGGTGACTTCATCGGTTTTTAGGATTCCCGGTGTGGTTTGGGTTCGTCCACCTCTTTCGGCCGTCCATTCCCTTTGGTTGATCGCCATGTCCTCAATCATTAGCATGGCTTGCTCAGGATCCATCTTTGACATATTACCTCCTGCGGCTGAATTCAAATGAGTCTTGGTGGCTATTGTGCAACCTGCAAAGAAGAATTGAAAAAGCAACCACATGTCAAGGCCATGGTTAGGGCACAAGCGCTGGAGCTCGGCCCATCTATCCCATGCCTCGGTCAAAGACTCTCCCTCGGCTTGTTTGAATGTCGTGATCTTGGTTCGGAAGTGTTGGGTTTTGGATGGAGGGAAGTATTTTCCTAAGAATAACTTTTCCATGTCGTCCCATCTTCTTATGTGGTCCCGATTCACGGTCCTTAGCCACGATCTTGCATTATCACGGAGGGATAGGTGGAAGCATTTGAGCTTGAGGTTGTCGAGCTCTTCTCCTTCTCGAGCGAAGGTGCCACAAGATTCTTCAAAGACCGCCAAGTGGGCATGTGGATCTTCGTTTAGGGCTCCCCCAAACTGACTTTGGCCAAGCAAGTGGATGAGAGAGGGCTTGATTTCGCGCGGATCTTGGCCTTGTGGAATGAAACCGAAGCGGTGGCCTTGTTGACGAATACGGCCATTTCCGTTGTTGTTTGGGTTGACACCAAACAAAGGATTGTTATTGAGAATAGGAGGTGGCTCATTGTTGTGTGGAAGCGGTGGCGGTTGGTTGTTGTGTGGAGGAGGAGGAGGTGGATTGTTATCGTGAAGGACTTGATTGAGAAGGCCTTCCGGATAGTCTTCCACTTCCACCTCAAAGGTGCGAGGCATGCCTAGATTGGGATCTAGACCTGCCATTGGTTGAGAAAGAGAGGATTCGCCGGCTTTGATTTTCGCGGTTTGACTCCTTGTGACCGGTGCCAGCGCTCAAATCTATGAGAGAAAAAGAGATGAGATGTGAAAGAGAGAGAATAGAAATAGAGAATAGTAAAGTGCAGAAAATTAAATAAGGAAAGTAAAATATTTTTGGATTTTTTCTAAATAAGAAAAGTAAATTTCAGAAATTGTAAAAAAAAGAAATAAACTATTTTTGGATTTTTAATTTTCTGAAAAGTAAATAAGGAAACTAAGAATTAAAAGTACTTTCCTAAAATAAAAACTAGTATCTATCCTATTCTCCCCGGCAACGGCGCCAAAAAGCTTGTTGAGTATTTTAGATATAGGGATTTGGTACTCTTTTTGCCTTTAAATTTATAAACCTTCGTACTCAATTAATAGGTTAGTTGCAAGCGCACAACCTATCGATCGTAGTATTTAGGTGTCGATCCGCAAGGAGATAGGGAAATACTAATTTTTAATAAAGAAAACTACTTCTAAAACAAAACAATAAAAGTAAAGTGGGGGGGTTTTGTGTAATTTCGTTTTTTGAAGGAAAATTAAAGTAAATTAAAAGTTCGTAAAAAGCAATAAAAGTCGGGAGAAAAATCAAGTTTGAGAAGTCTAGGGGTATTCGGTCCACAATCCCTTGCTAATTCTATCTACTCGGTTTGTTTAAATTCATGTTTGATTATGACGAGGTTTCTAACCTAAGTTAGCCTTTGGAACAAATATTAATACGAATACCTTGGGTGGACGGATTAATGTGCCTCGAATTCTAGGGCTGTCACTAACCTAGAGGGATATTTAATCACGTGCTTCAAGTGTATATATCGATATTTGTTCTAAGGTGTCCAAATCAAGTTTTGGCTTCACCGCTAAGTCCTTCACCAAACCCTAACCTTAATTTCTATTTTTCCAGATATGAATAATAGAGTTCGGTCGCTTCAATATTCAAATCCCAAGGTATTTGCAATCACAATTTATACTATCCTATATGATCCTAATCTACTTTTAATCAAGAAGGCTTAAGCGGGACGCTACAATTCAAGCACAACAAGTTGCACTATCCTATATGATCCTAATCTACTTTGGGTCTAAATGATCAAAGCGGGACGCTACAAGTCAAGTTGTAAATCATGGAACATCACAAATAATAAATCACAGAAATTAACATCAAATCAAACAATCATAATAAAAACTAAAATCCGAGTAAAATAGAATTAAACAAGTTCATGCTACATGACCTAAACCCCTAGAGAGATACTAGCCTCTCATGGAGAAGCAAGTATTCATCATGAATTCAAGTATAAGAATAAGTAAAGACAAAGAGAAACTAACTAGAGAAATAGAATACACCCTTTCCCTAATCAAAACCTTAGTCTTCCTTGCAATTGCTGTGAGAATTCGCCTTCTTCTTCCTTGATTACTCCTGTGGTTGATGCTCTATCTCGTAAATTTCTCTCTTAGAATCGTCCTCCTTATGGAGAAGAAATTACTTTCCTTTTATAATAGATCTGGAGCATATGGACGTGGGGAATCACTCTAAATCTGTCACAATGTGTCCCCACGTTTCCACCTTCTATTTTCCACCTTTTGGGACGTGGTCTGATGCGCCGAAAATAGGAAATCCTCAAAATGGCAGTTTTTAGGCTGAATGCGGCCCAAGTGCGTCCACACTGCGGCCGCACGGGTTTTGGTTTGAGTTCTGGATTTGACTCCAAGTGCTGAGTGCGTCCGCACTGCCTCCCAGTGCGCCCGCATTACGCTCGGACTTTTCTGTTCTTCTTTGGCTCAGGAGTGGAAATTTCTCTAAGTAGAAAATGCGGGTCCCCTGCGGTCGCACTCCGGTCGCATTTTCCTTCTGAGTTGCTGGATTTCTTCACCAAAATTCGGCTAAGTAGGAGATGCGTCCGCACCAATATTTAGTGCGTCCGCATTCCGCTCGGACATTTCTTCTGGAGCATGCTGGACCTTGGAAATTCTTCTAAGTGCTTAGTGCGGCCGCACTAAAGTTCAGTGCGTCCGCACTTTGGTCCTTTTTCTTGTTTTCCTGCGAATTTCACATAGACAAATGCAGTAACTTGATTCTAGGGGTATTTAATCCTAAATTATACTAAAATACATGATATTTGGTGCTATTATGCGATGAAAACCTGATCGAACATATATATAAATTAAACCTATCACTTAACCGTTCAAATTTTTCAATGCACGAATCTCAATAAATTTTTTTCATGTTTAAATCTCAACAAAGATGAACGGTTGGAACAGAAATAACAGGTACTTGTTATAACTTATAACCCAATAATAACTAAATTTCTCAACAACAAAAAAAAAAACATTAGAGCGCTGGTCGCTGCAATGCGCTTCTTGCGTTTTTACCATTCCAGCCCCCGTTCTTTCTCAAAAACTCAAACCACCACCAACCAAGCTATACCAAACAAAAAACCCAATAAAACGAAGCATGAGAGAGGGGCACTTATTACATGGGACCCACAGGTCATAGAGTAGAACAAGGCCATCTCTCACAGGATGCGTCTGGGCCATGTGGCGCATGCCCAGCAACTGTTCGATCAAATGCCTAAGAGAACAATTTCCTCTTACAACACTATGCTTTCGGGCTACGTGTTCAATTCCCAATTTACACATGCAGTATCCCTGTTCTCGAACATGACATCACGTGATGTCATCTCTTTTAACACCATGCTTCAGTGCCATGTTTCCAGTGGTGACCTGAGGACTGCTCGTAAGATGTTTGATGAAATGCCCGTGAAAGACAAGGTTTCATACAACACAATGATATCAGCCTATGCACGGCACGGGTTGGTTGACCAAGCCAAGGAACTCTTTGACCGAGCACCGGTTAAAAACAATATATCATGGAATGGGCTTCTGGCTGCCTATGTACAAAATGGAAGATTTGAACTTGCTAAAGAGTTGTTTGAATCTAAACCCAATTGGGATGTCGTTTCATGGAATGCTGTAATCGGTGGGTACGTGCAAAGAAATCAAATGGACGAGGCTTTGAAGCTGTTTGATAAAATGCCTGAGAGAGATAATGTTTCTTGGATACTATGATTAGTGGATACGCTCAGAACGGGAACATGACAGAGGCAAGGAGACTGCTTGATGTAATGCCGGTAGAGAAGGATGTCTTTACTTGGACTGCAGTTGTTTCTGGCTATGCAAAGAATGGAAATGTGGAAGAAGCTAGGGGTATTTTTGAAAAAATGCCAGAAAGAAATGTTGTTTCATGGAATGCATGCCATGGTTGCAGCCTGTGTGCAAAATAGAAGATTTAATGAGGCAAAGAAGTTATTTGATCAGATGCTGTGTAGGTATATTAATTTTTTTTTAGGGTTTATAAGTACTATTTTTAAAGTGAGACATAAGATTAATCACTGTTGAATTTGTAGGGATGAAGTAACATGGAATACAATGCTGACAGCATATGCAAATGCCGGGATGATTAAAGAGGCCCGAGAGATGTTCGAAAAAATGCCCCATCAAAATGCTGTGTCTTGGTCTGCTATGCTGACAGCATATACTCAGGTCACTATACTATTTTTGATAGAAGTTCATAAGCCATCTCCTTCCTGTCATGATTTGAAATGCTAACTGATATTATGTGTTTTGAAATTTATAAACAAGGTAATATAATTAACACAGAACAAACCTTAAATTAATATCCATTACATCCATTTCTCCCCAAAAAAAAAAAAAAGTAACATAAAATTAAAATGAAGATTCACGTGTATATATAAACCTCACTGGTAAATGAACTATAAGAACTTGCATGCTTCAGATCATGTCTCCGATTCAAACCTCACTGGTAAATGAACTAGTAACAGCTGGGCTTGATGATGTCTGTGTCGAGTTCTTAGCCTTTATCCAACCATGCCATAGGCACAGAGAGACTGCACCAACAGCCAGCAGGGGTATGAGCACATCATACCATACGATAGGTGGAGGTAGCAGCAAGAAAATTCTCAGGGTCACGGAGATGACGATGAATACAGTTGCTATTCTCATGGCCTGTTTCTGGAGCCAGGCAACACCCCGACTCGGGTTGGTTATATAAATAAGTGTGATAAGTAAGGGGACAATGCTCGAAACGAAGCTCAGGAAATAAAAAAGCAAGTAGATCTTGTATAGTATGATGAGATTATGAACGGACGTAGGTTGGTTTGTGAGTAGAGCGAATAATCCGGACACAACAGCAATTGACACAGGCTGCAATTGCTCGGTTATATGCTCTGAGCCAGTACTGTCACTGTCACGTGTGGTGATGATGTCTATAGGTGTTTGATCAGGTTTGGCCGGAGCAAGTACAGAGAGAGACTGTTGGTTTTGTACTGGTAGTGAGGTTGTGTTATTGCGGGAAGTGGAACTCATGAGAAGAAGGCTCTTTGCGTGTTGGCGGGATGAAGTTAAGGTTGAGGAGAAAGCACCCATGGTGTTGCTTTGCTTGGGAGGAGAACTGGAAAATAAAACCCAGAATTAGCACAGCACAAGGAGCGGGCAAGAGGTCAGTGGCATTGCATGTTTCCATATTTCCTCTTTTGTTTCGGGATTTTGAGAGGTTTGTTCTCGTACATTCTGGGAGAGAAGGAGAGGGGCGTTATAAACTGTGGGTTAACCAGGGTAGGGTTGAGTTAACCGTGGTTAGTTTAACTTGGTTGTGAGATATCTGTGTGAGGACGAAAAACTGACGGCGTTTTGGTTCTTCTTTAATTCGTCTTTTTTCGGCATAGGCCCTCCAGATTATTGTATTTGGGCTACAACCTTTTCCAAGATATTAAAATACAAAAATACATTTGAGCAAAATACTATTTGAAACTGCTAACATCATTTTTTGTCCAATAAAGATGAAATTAGTTACAGCTGCATTACTACAATCAAATCTGAAATAGATAATGTAAACAATAATACGCGGTAGCGCATGTGATATGCCAATTATTTCTTTTTGAGTTTATCGCATTCAAATCAAGTGTATTAATCTGAAAATGAAAGCAATTTCAATTAAAAAAAATTCAGAATTTTTGACAAAACAGTCCTTGTAAACCTTGTTTAATACAAGAATACGGGACATAACTGAAAGTCAAAGGTGCTCTTTTTGCACAATTTCATTCTACTATTGTCAAGGGTGAAGTTAGACTTTCAAATTATGAGGGTCAAATGTGAATGTAAATCAATTATATAAATTTTTTATGTTATACTATATAGAAAATCATGTATAAATATAAAAATTGAAAGTAAATGAAAGTCAATGGACCCCATAAGTTAACAACTGGCTCCTCCTCTGACAATAAAAATGAGTCATTACACAGAAATATGTATAGTTACCGTTACAATAAAAAAGGTGTAATTCCATTTGAGACAAAAATGAGAAAGGCCGAGAAAGGTATGATTTTTATAATTGACAATGATAGATCCGAATTTGCTGAAATCTGAGTTCGGTATTGTTCATTTTGAAATCTCTGTAATTCAAATTAAGTCGTCGAACTGTTCCGAGATGTGTGTAAGGAAAAATTAGCTATTTCAAGATGCGTTCTCGAAAAAAATTCGATGGTTGAATTTCGGATTGTAGGAATTTCATGGTGAACAGTATCCGATCTCATAATTTCAGCTGATTTATTTCCGACAATGATATGTAAAATGAAGTGAATTCTGAGTTTTGTATTCCTTGATTTATATTATAATGTCTTCGCTGTTGGAAAGTGATAGTTTATACTTAAGCTTCTGTTTTTGACGCATCTTGACTTTTTGAAATAAGTATAAGAATTGGAGGGTATGGATGACCTCTTCCTCAATAAGCTTCGGCATAATTTTTTTAAATTATCATAAGAAAATAATTTTTGAAAGGGGTCATGTGAGGTTCAATTTAATCAAGGTCATTAAACAATGTATATATGATAACTAATGATATATTAGAAAAGTTCACAATGAATGACAATATATTTTAGGTTTGTTTTTCTCATGACCTACGAAAGTTCGTAGAAACTCGATCGGGTCCATATATATATCTTTTTACAAAAACACCAATGAGACATATGTTTAAACAGTGATATGAAATAATATTTCTATTTTCAAAGTTTAAACAGTCGATGTGTATGTTAGAATATTTTTACTATATTTTATGATGATAGTACAAATTTTTTAGATCATATAATTTTCTACTTTTTTAGTAAAATAATAAAAAAATATATAAAATTTGTTCTTCAAGTACATTTCCATATAAAAATCACGTTAAATAGTTCAGACCGATTATTTGAAATTTGAAAAATAAAATTATGAATCCATATTACAAGTTGACTTGTAATATACATAAATAAATAAGCTGGAACCTGTTATTCTGATTTCAACCGTTCAAATTTTTTAATGCACAAATCTCAATGAAATAATTTTTCATGAGTGAATCTCAACGAAGATCAACGGTTGAGATAGGAATAACAGGTTCTGATTATACCAAAAATTGAACTAGTATATGGTCATAGAGAACAATTCAAATTCGTCGTATCCTCCCAAACAAATCAATAGTAAAAATAAATAAATATTCAAGCAATCCTTTTCTCACTACACATTTTTTGTTTGAACATGCAGTCTACATCATTTTTTGTTTGAACATGCAGTCCTTTTCTCATCAAATAAATATTCAAGCAATCCTTTTCTCATCACTACACATGCAGTTCTTTACTTTAAATTCCTCACTACACATGCAATCCTTTACTTTAAAAAAAATCTCTCCTTATCTTCTATCTCTCTCTTTTGGACAAAATTATCCTAATAGAATGCAACTGCTATTAAGCAAGAGATTTGTGACAACTGTGGAAAAGAAACGAATAAAAATATGATAAAGGACAAAAGAAGACTCTTTAACCTTATACATGTATGTAAAAAAGTTAAGAAGCTGTAAATAAAGCAAATTAGCTAAGGGAAGAGACTTGATTTAAGAATTTAAGCTAAAGATGATCTTCACTTTTGTCTAAAAAATTATATTTTATTGGATTAAGAGTGATTTACAGGCCAAAGCATGAAAAATTGCATCTAAAAACACTCCGCTCTCTCCCTCTCCCTTATTAAAAAAAAACCTCTCCCTCTCCCTTTTTTTATAAAAAAACTCTCATTCTCTTCTCTCTCTCTTTTGGACAAAATTATCCTAACAGAATGCAACTGTTATTAAGCAAGAAATTTGTGTCAACTGTGGAAAAGAAACGAATAAAATATGATAAAAGACAAAAGAAGACTCTAAGAACCTTATACATGTATGTAAAAAAGTTAAGAAGATGTAAATAAAGCAAATCAGCTAAGGAAAAAGGCTTGACTTACGAATTTAAGCTAAAGATAATCTTTAATTATGTCTAAAAATAATGTTTTATTGGATTAAGAGTGATTTAGAGGCCAAAATATGAAAAATTGCATCTAAAAAACTCTTCATCCTCTCTCTCTCTCTCTCTCTCTTTTAAGAAAAACTCTCCATTTCTTTCCTCTCTCTCTTTTGGACAAAATTATTCTGACAAAATGCAACTGTTATTAAGCAAGGAATTTGTATCAATTGTGGAAATGAAACAAATAAAATATGATAAAAGACAAAATGAGACTCTAAGAACCTTATACTTGTATGTGAAAAAAGTTAATAAGTTATAAAGGAAACAAATTAGCTAAGTATAAAGACTTGACTTAAGAATTTAAGCTAAAGAGGATCTTTAATTTTGTCTTAAAAAACATATGTTATATTGAATCAAAATTGACTCCGGCCAAAGTATAAAAAAATTACATCTAAAAAACTCTCTCCCACATCTCCTGCTCCCTCTCCCTTAAAAAAAAATAAACTCTCCCTCTCCTCTCTCTTTTTCTCTTTTAGATAAAATTTATGGTTATTACATAACATTTTTTAGTACATTTTTTTAACTCTATTATGTTAGCAAATATCATAACTGATATTGATAATAAATATCTTTGTAGACTCCCTCTTTATTCTCGTTATTGGAACATCACAACAGCCTCTTTAGTAGCTTGGATGACTGGTTTTCAATATTTTGAGAACTCTATTAATAAAAACATATTTAGTTTGTCTCTCATTTTTTTTTAAACTCTTACATTAAACTAATATAATATTAAATTTGTCTATTTCTCTTCTCTCCCTCTCCCTCTCCTCTCTCTCTCCCCCTCTCTCTCAAATGTGAAAAAGACACTAAACATGTGTTTAGATGATTTCCCTGAATTTATTTAACTATTTTGAGTTTACAGAGATAAAGTCTTCGGGTCGGACCAAATTGAAATCAAATCGATCCAATTGTTGCTTAAGTTTCTGAACGCACAGATGGCAACATTGTATAATGCCACAGTTAATCCCACCTCCAACTAGATAAACCTCCTTTAACCCTTTCTCTTTCTCACAAAAACAAAACCTCTCCAAATCTCTTTACAGCAGCCATGGCCGCTTCTATCCAAACCTCTCTCCCTCTCTCTCTTTCTCTCTCTCTCTCCAACCCAAGAAGAAAGTTGCCTTCTTCTTCTCTCCCTCTGTCGAAAGCTTGCAACTTGAGGAGTGTAAAGAGTCCCTTCCTCTCCATTTCAATCTCCAATGGAGGAGGCCATGAGAGGCTTGTCGAGGCGAGAGTCGTCTCTGGTCAGATCAAAGGACCCATTCCTCGTAGGTACTTGGGAGATGATTATGTTGTGGTGAGTACATATTTTGGTGGGCATTTTAGTCCCTGTTTTTTTTATTAATTTCAAAGTACCCATTTATTAAAGGAAGGAGGAATTTCATGTATACCCCTCAAAAACTTCAAATTTACTTATTTTATTTTCACCTCTAAGACTGACATTTTTCTTAAACATGCTACATAATTTTTATGCTTTTAATAAATGGTAAAATGGGTATTTTATAAATTTAAAATGAGTTCTAATATAAAAGAAAATAAAATGGGTAAATTTGTGACTTTTTGAAGTTTAGAGGTTGGAATATGTAATTTCAAAGTTTAGAGGGGGAAATATGTAATTTTTAAGTTTTTGAGGGATATACATGAAATTCCCCCATTAATTAAAGGAAATATTTCAAGGCACTTACTATCAGGGATGCAAACCATATTTTATTTCATGGATAATATAGTGTAAACGATCAATTAAAATTGTAGAATTTGGAAAATATGTACGGAAATTGAGAACTGCTTCTTTTTCATTTTTATAATTTGAGTAGAAAAAGGTGACCGGAAAACAAGTACATCAAATGGTAAAAGCGACGAGACAGCTGCCTTTGATTATTGGTTTCTACGCCACGTGGTGTGGTCCCTGCGTGCATATGGCACAAGAGCTCGAAATGGTATATATATATCTCTTCTCAATTTACATAAGCTTACAAATCATAGTTGATGAAATGTATGGTAAAAAATATAAGAACTATTGTCTATTATATGAATTCGTGTCTCCAAATTTTACATTTTTTAGATTTATTTTACTATTTTTTTAAATCGGTAGTAGTAACTACTTTTGGATGGTCTAGAATCTTTAGATCTAGTGATTTTCTACTATCTAAAAAAATAGTAAATTTTGTCTAAAAAAATAAAATTTGGCCTCCAAGTACTTGTCTTCCTAATTTACTCACAACTATGCCCAAATTACCCTTCTTCCACTCTGTCTATTTCTACATAAGGGAAGAAGAAGAAATGAGTGATTTGAGTTCTAAGTAACACAGGTGGTCTATATTTTTTTGTTATTTGCTGTTTTTGGAAGGTCATGTTAGGTATATCTTGTTTATATTATGACCATTTTTAGGGTCATGCAAGAAACTGTATATGCATTTATTTGAGTGTTTTTTAAAAAAAAAATTATATTTTAACAAAGGTGCTAGTTAGAAACTACCAGAATCTATGCCAATTTTTTTTTTTTTTGAGGAACTTGGTAGATGCTACCAAGGGTTTGATTGAATATAAAGCATTCTTACATGTACATTTTTGCTGCATCAAACAAATAGAAAAAGTACAACACTCATACTGATCCTAGCAAGTTTTAAATTTAACAGAAATGAAAATCACAGTAGCACAAACTGTCATTTCTGAAAATCACCTTGTTTCTCTGTTTCCAAATTGCCCAAACTGTGCAAACGAACCAGCAAAGCCAAGTCCCACCCTTCATTCTGTTGTTTCTTTGCGCTTCCTTTTTGGACTCTTCCCATACCCCTTGTATCTCAGAATTCGGTACCATGATTGTCCTACCAAGTTTTAGAGATAGAAGGTACCATACCTGCCTTGCATATGGGCAAAGAAATAAGAGATGTACAGCTGTTTCTAGTGGGCAATTTCTGCACATGACACAATCCAACTGGCAATTGATGTGTCTCTTAATCAATACATCATGCGTGAGAATTTTTCATTTTAACATAAAAAAAGCGAAAATTTTCACTGATCGTGGGGCTGTGGGCATTTAGCATACCATAACTTCATGAACCGCCACTCTATTCGTCCACACCCCCCCCCCCCCAATCAGAATCTCATAAGTTGCTTTTGCTGTGTATGAACCGCTGCTCCCCCATCGCCAGAAAATACTGTCTTGCTGACCCGGTACCAGTGGTACTGTAGGGACCGGTATGGAAGGTAGAGGTCATGAAAAATTGCCAAAGCATTCTTCTAGGTTATATTTGGGATAACCGGTCTTGGGTTGCTATCTTTATAGTCTTTTAACGGAACTCCATTCCATGAATCAAACCAAAACGCAATGGAAGATCCATCTCCAATTTGCCAACCCGTGCACCAATGAAATATGGATTTTAGCCTAAGCAGTTGAACTATGCCCAATTTTGATGTGACTGTTTTCTGGATAAATTTACTTAGTGTACAATATTGTGCACATTAAGTAAAGAAGGTAAGTATAAGGAACAAAGGCAAAAGTTCCATCTCCAATTCGCCAACCCGTGCACCAATGAAATATGGATTTTAGCCTAAGCAGTTGAACTATGCCCAATTTTGATGTGACTGTTTTCTGGATAAATTTACTTAGTGTACAATATTGTTCACATTAAGTAAAGAAGGTAATTATAAGGAACAATGGCAAAAAGACCAGTGCAAAATCTGGTAATTTTTACTTTTATTATATACCAGTAAAATTCACGACTTACTGGTACGTTTTGCTATATACTGGTACATTACTTGTATAAGTTGGGTACTAATAATTTCAGCTTGCGGTGGAGTATGAGGATCGTGCTATAGTTGTGAAGGTCGATACTGATGAGGAGTATGAATTTGCAAGAGATATGCAGGTATATTTTATCTAGGTTTTTTTTAAATGCACTTGGTTGCATTTTATATTATGGTTGAGTTAGATGGTTCATTCCTAAATTATATTAATATTAATTCATGAGTGAGGCTATGGTACTATGCATAGCACAAATTGGTCCGTACTACGGATCAATATTTTTGTTTTCAAAGTTCAAATAGTAAATCTGAACCGTTCCACGTGATTTTTACTATTTTTAGATAGGTAGAATATCACTACTTTTGAATGGTCTAAAATCGTTAGATCAAGTGATTTTCTAAAATAGTAAAAATATTTAAAAAAATATAAAATTTGATCTTCAAGTACATTTTCATATGGAGATCATGTTTAATAGTTCAGATCGACTGTTGGAACTTTGAAGTTTGAAAATATAAATATGAATCCATAACACTGGTCGATGTTTGAAATATAGATATGAATCCATAGCCTCACTCTTAGTAGTATATATAAATTGGATATTTTTGTTTAAATTTTCAGGTTCGGGGCCTGCCGACATTGTATTTTATTAGCCCAGACCCGAAGAAAAATGCGATTAGAACAGAAGGGCTTATTCCTTCGGTCGTGATCCACGATATAATTGACAATGAGATGTAAAAACGAAGAGAATTCTGAGTTTTGTATTCCTTGATTTATATTATTATCATGTTTTTGATGTAGGAAAGTGTTAGTTTTAATTTTGTAGATTAATTAATTTCAAATTTTGATCATATATTTAGATTTTAGAATCATGAGGTTGGTTCTTGTACTGTTAGAGGTTAAAGTTTCCCTTCCTTGTGTTATTATTTATTTTATTTATCTATTATATTGTGGGGGAGATGAAAAATTTGAATTAAGCATCCCACAACAAGTGACTAATTCATGATAATCAATGAAATTAAAATAGCAAATTTGAATTAAGCTTGTGAAAAGAAAAGAAAGGAAGTATTTGAACTAGTATATGGTTAGTAATGAATGAAAGCATGAAACTGAACTGATGAGTTAGCAATTTTCATCTCTCATAGATTAATGCATACTCATCTAATTATTTTTTAAGATTAAGATATGAGACAAGTTTCTTATCTTAAAATATTTATATAAGTGAAAGATATTAATTTTAACGAAAATTTTTTAAGATAAGATATTTTTTAAGTGAAAGATATTAATTTTTATAAGTGAAAGATATTAATTTTTTAAGTGAAAGATATTAATTTTAACGAAATATTGGTTTTTGAAAATTAATATCTTTCACTTAAAAATATTGGTTTTAAGTGAAAATTAATATCTTTCACTCAGATGAAAATAAAAATCTCCCAGTGCGGTTTTAAGTTCCAGCCAGAATTTCTCAAATCAAAACAATAGAACTGAACTCACACTAAGTAGTATTAAGCAATTACCCACTTGCTAGCACAAAAGTTCAATAATCTGTTGGGCGATATTATGAGGTAAACGAAATTTTAGATGAAATGCTCATGTGAAGTAATGAATGTACAATTATTAAAATATAGCAAGTCTCAAATATGCACAATTGTTCAAGTATAGAAATTCTGCAATATTTTCCTTCGTATATCATGAGTTACAAGTTCTTGCACCAAGCACAAATCCGGTCATGCGCTACCCGAATATGGCGCCTACACAGCTCTCGCTATGCGCTACCCGAATATGGCGCCTACGCAGCTCTCGCTATGCGCTACCCGAATATGGCGCCTACATAGCTAACGCTATGCGCTACCCGAATATGGCACCTACATGACCCTCGGATTTCATTCTTCAATTCCCATCAAAGTAGATACAAGACATTCCATATACAAGCAATTCAATGTGTTCTATGAATGCAAGGCATGCTCACATTTCTATCCAAGGTTCATTTAATGCAGATCTAACAAATTTCTTAATTTCATGCTTCAGTTTTAACCAAAGTACATAACAGGCATTATATATATACAAGCAAATCAAAATGTTCTATTAGTACAAGGCCTACAAAATAACAGAGGTTGTCTATAGATATCATGGTTCAAATCATGCAACATACATGCAAGCCGTATCGTGCATAAGTTGAGGTTCAGCTTTAGTGAAATATTCGTGCATGTTCTGCAATTTCAATACTATGATATATCCCAAATTCTACATGCATGTTCCATAACTCAAGTTTTGTTCAAAGTCCAGACCATATATGTTGTCTATATTATGCAGCCATAACTTGGCGGCTCACACATAAGTTAGATTCATCATTATACTAACATACAAGTATGCAACTCAAATATCAGATTTCAGTTTCTCCTTTTTTTTCTGGTCAATCATGGGTGCCCTTACGAACCAATTATAATTAGGGTTCTATTAATGTACTCTATTAAGAAATTCAGAATTTAGTAATTCTAATGAGGAATTCAATTTAGCCATAAAAGAAAAGAATCTCAAGAACAAATAGCAATTGGACTATGTAAATAAAATAAAACACCCAATCAAGTAATTAAAAGGAAGGACTAAATAAATTCGATATCCGCACCTGACCCGTGATCGATTTACCGTGACGGTGTCGAACTCTATCCTTTATTGTGAGTTTCCATCATCCTCTTTCTTCTTCTCCTCTTCTCTCCCTCTTTTCGCTTCAATTTTCCCTTCTTCCCCTCTTTTCGTTATTTTCAAGGAATATCCTGGTTCCCAGAGAGAGAGTACCCGCACCCATCCAGGAAAAATCAATTTTATATCTTCCATCTCTTTTTAAAGAGAGAAAAAGTGGTTTTACCCCCGAATAAAGAAACAATTTCTAACAAAATTTTCTAACGAAATGTTTGACCTTATTATTTTAATGTCTTAGTTGAGTCCAGCTAAGGCCCATCCACTAATGTACGATCCAATAGAATTTTTTTTTGTGCTTTAATAGATAAATCATCTTATATGATTTTGTACTTAGCTTATTGTAAAATTTATAATTTATACTTAAGCCCTTAAAAATTTTATGCTTTAATTTTCAGGATGTTACAAGCATGAACTGAACTTATGAGTTAGCAATATGTAGAAAAATGAGAAACATTTTTTTTTATGAGAAAGTTGAAGGTGGCAGCCTTCATCTCTCATAGATTAATGCATACTCATGTAATTATTTTTTAAGATTAAGACATGAGACAAGTTTCTTACCTAAAATATTTATATAAAGAGTAGAACTAGGGTGCTCTCGAGTTCACCAAGCCTTTGGTGAACTCAAGTCCAAAACTCATCGGATCGGTTTCAAACGACGAATCCGACCATTGAAACCCGTCTACCTTACGAGTGATGCGTCTACATGCAAAAATTTTAAATTTTGAAATTAATTTTGCATAGAGTCAAGTGGTCAAAAAACGTCAAATAATAAATGCATTAAAATTAATTTATTAACCTTCTAATTTTGACCACTTGACTCTATGCAAAATTAATTTCAAAATTTAAAATTTTTGCATGTAGACGCATCACTCGTAAGGTAGACGGGTTTCAACGGTCGGATTCGTCGTTTGAAGCCGATCCGATGAGTTTTGGACTTGAGTTCACCAAGGGCTTGGTGAACTCGAGAGCACCCTAGTTCTACTCTTTATATAAAATTTTCATCTGAGTTTTAAACTTGCAATTTTTTAAGTGAAAGATATTAATTTAACCACTAGATGAAATATTTTGAAAAATGAAAACTAAGTTTGATATGTGGAATCTGGCTAATATGCTACGCGTATATAAGAGCCCCTCCATGCTACGGCTCACTTTTTGAGTTTTCAAAATCCTAACGGTCGATCCGAACCGTTCAACATGATCTCCATATGAATATGTACTTGCAAACCAAATTTTACATTTTTTAGAATTTTTTTACTATTTATTAAGCCACTTTGAAAATCGCTGATCCAATGGTCCAGAAAAGTTTACTGTTGTGTACAAATTAGTGTTTTTTCAAAGTGGCTTAATAAATAGTAAAAAAATTCTAAAAAATGTAAAATTTGGTTTGCAAGTACATATTCATATGGAGATCATGTTGAACGGTTAGGATTTTGAAAACTCAAAAAGTGAGCCGTAGCATGGAGGGGCCTTATATACGCGTAGCAACGTAGCACTGTCCTTGATATGTGATATAAATTAATATATTTGTTTTTAAAGTTCAAACAGTTAATTTGTATTGTTTGAATCTTTTTACTATCTTTTTAGATGATAGATCCAAAAAATTTAAATTTTGCGAAAAAAGTAAAATAATCTGAAAAAAAAATGTAAAATTTCGTCTTCAAATATATGTTCATATAAAAATCATATTAAATGATTCAGATCAACTATTTAAACTTCAAAAAAAATATTAATGAACCCATATTACAAATTGATCTCTAATATACATATTACACGTGACTTGTGTGGCCATATGTCGTGACCAGATCTTTCGTGTGATGTGCTGTGTCAAATTTTCAAAAGATGGTCACAGTACGCGAATGGTCACGACACGTAACCGACACACGTGTCACGCCGTTGCGTGACGGAGGCAGCTCCGTCATGCCATTTTTCGAACTCTACAGTGATGCGCTATGCATTTTGCTAAAAAAATGAGAATATTTAATTTTCCATTTTTTAATTTGAAAATGATTCTTATTTAATTTTCCTTTTTTTAATTCTTTAACTTGCCTAATAATTTAAGTGTAGTGAATAAAAAAATTGTTATATGCACTAACTTGCAAATATTTCAATGATATCATTTACAAATAATTTGTAAATAACATTTTGATTAAAAAAATGTCTAATTTAAAAATAATTATTTCTAAATTTAAAAAAAAAATATACCGACTTAACTAGATATGTTTATCGTAAAAAAACAAATTAGCTGGACGTTGTAAACAGTAGGGTCCATGTAAAAAAAGGGACACTGTGAAAAGTAGCATCCACGTAAAAGAAACAACACGGGTTAAAGAATAAGACTAAAGAGGAGGGTTCAAATGTCTTCATTTTTTGTGCCTCCATGATGCCTCTATTTTAAATGAATATGAATACGAATCAAATATTAAACAAATACGAATAAATACAGATAATTTGAACCTGTAGTTCAGATATTACAACAATATTTAGATATTATTTAATAAATTATTTTTTTCATTAGAAAATATAAGTAACATGAAATACAAATATAATTCGGATATTTCTTCACTATGGTGAACAAATTAGTTTGTCTCATGTTAAACTTATTATGTTGTTACATGATATATATCTAGTTAATAGAACTTAATCACTAACATAATCATATGTTCAATCAAAAGATACAAACAAAAAATATTCTCCCCTATAGATATACATAATTCTAAAACAAAATAGATATTCGAAAAATTAAAATATACAAATATGAATTATTATCCGTATCCACATAAATCACATTCATATGTATATTCGCTTTCGAATAAATTATATTCGTATTTGTATTCACAAACTATCCGTATCCAAATATTTAAATCTGTGAAAATTCGAATATGAACCTGGATATGGATAGAATTCTAATACAAATTCGGATACAGACGAATAATATCTGACTCGTTTGCACCGTACCCCTACACAAGGAGAGGAAGTGTGTTCCCTTCCTTCCGAAATTTTTATTTATAACATTTAAAAAAAAAATTAACCAAATAACCATCGTTTCTGGTCAATTCTAAATCTAACACGGCCGCAGAACACCGGAGCGGACCCATTTGGGGGCCGCCGCAGAATGCCGGAGCGGACCCCCATATGGGGCCGCACTATGCCGGAGCGGCCCCTGTTTTTTTTTATCTGATTCTGAAGTTGATTATGATTTTGTTTGGAAAATTTTATCAAAAATGTAAAGTTTGTACTGGAAGTTGTGTGTAATTACTTATGTTTGAAATGTCGTTTAATCTGAAATTGTTGTTAGCCGTTTGTTTGATAAAAAAAAACATTACAGTAGAACAAAGAGCCATATAAAGAAGCATACAATAGAACAATGCTAATGTTATCGGAAATTACAAATACGTCCAATTAACCGAAAATAAACAACATTTTTACGAGTACAATTAAAAAAATAACATTAACTCTCAATCTCGTGCAGCTCGAGCAGCTCTGTTTTGTCTTTCTTGTGTATCTCGACCGGCTTGGTGTCCTCTTCTCCTATTATGTAGAACGTCCATCCACATCGGAATTCTGTTGTGCTGTCTTCTGCCCACAGCAATATTTTTTTTCTCTGGAACAAGGACCGGGCCATTGTGTTGAGGCCATTCCGACTGATTTCCATAGACATGCCATTGTGCGCTCCATGTGTTTATCAGTGTATGAATGTGATAGTAGTGACTTACAAAGACGCCAGGGTCTGATCACTCAAAAGAGAGCAATGTTTCTTTTAATATTTATAAACTCAGAAATGCTATCGGTTCGGACTGCAAGCACACAATCCTATCGAGTAGTATGTTCGAGGTCGATCCACAGGGAATATTGGTTCAATGTTTTGAGCGATCGAATCACAATCTTTCGAAAGGCTAGACGAAATCTGAAAATTGAGAGATGTTGTTTTGATCAATGTAAATTAGGAAGCAATTAAAAGTAATTAAAATAAAGATAGAGATGAGGATTCCTAGGGTTTCGGCACACCATTGCCACTCAATCCGCCTTGATAATATATTCCTGTTGCGTCTGATTTCTTGTTGTTGTTTTAATGAAAGACACCACATAGGTCACTGCGATTTATGTTACGCAAGAATGACAGATCTTTCACCGAGATTCTACATAGGACACTGCGATTTACCTTACGCAAATGTCTGATCTCTCAAATACCCCAAATTACTACACAGATCACTGCGATTTACTTTACGCATGTGATGGAATTTGGTACGCGTTTTGTTGGTCTGGTTTATGGTTTCCCCGCTAAGGTTTTCTTCACATAAACCTAATAGATCTCAACGAGGCTAATTCATACAAATAGTTTTTCTTACCATCAAAGTACTGTCACTACCCTAACGGACTCAAACTAGATCATTGAAGTTAGATGAAGAGATAATAAATCACAAAAGCATTTTAGTACAACAACAAGAAATCATAATCAACAGAAATATATATATCAAAACATCAAGAGTAACAAGGTTTACTGCCTAGCCCTAAGAAAAGGAACTTAGCCGCGGAACGGCATTGTTACAAGCACTCCTCTCTTCTTACTTTAATCAAATCTAACCCTAATTACAAAGATGATTATTCCTTCTGCCCAGGGGCCTTATATAGGAGTGGAGGGACGTGTAGAGGTTGAGTAGGGGCTAAGAAACTGATTTGGAAACAGCTGTCGACAGTTATTCCCCAAGGGATGCCTTCGGATACAGACCGTATCAGGTGATACGGTCCGTATTAGGACCTTGGCAGTTAGGGTTTAAATGCTTCCAGCGCTATCTTCTGGTCTGTGCTAGGCCTGGTCCGTATTGGTCAATACTGGCCGTAACAGGGACTTAGTCGATGAGCGTCGCTGATCCGATTGACCCGATTCTTGCTCCATTCGATGTAAAATAGTCCCAAAACCTGTTTTCTACAATAAAACATAAAGAAGGGTGACAGTAGCCTTTTTCTCTAGATAATTAAACATAAGTGTGAGAAAATATGTAAAACCTAAGCCAAAACCCTACGTAAATCATCATTATTTTGACTCTGATCACGCCTCCGAACTTGAATTGTTGCTTGTCCTCAAGCAACGACATCCTAGCTGGTCAAAGATCCGGTCTAGGTTAAACCATACAATCTCAAGGTCTTGTTTAAAAATTAAATTAGGGCTTAGGTTTGGTACAATTGGCATGACAATAAAAATCTAGAACTTTTAAAAATATTCATGATCTCTCCCTTGAATAATTTATTCACCCCATGATTGACCTCATTATGCTTACCCTAGAAAATTTATTATCGAACAATCTAATTCACAAATATCCTTAAAATTGAGAGTATTAATTTCTCCTTTGATTATAAATAAATCCCTTCCAATCAATAGGAATTCTAATGATATAAATTTTGATTTTCCTTCCCAATTGATTGGAGCAAAGTATGACAACTAAGTGTGTTGGTACTTGTGACTATTTTTTTGAAAAATTAAATATGTACAAGAATTTGAATTTGGGAGGTTTTCTCGAGCCTATTGGTAACCAGTCTTGCGTAGGCACCCGTACTCTTTTTATCCTCCATCTTTTATTCTATTTTTTTCTTTTTCTGGATTTTTCTATTTTTTTGGATTTTTCTCATTTCTGATTTTTTTTTGTATTTTTGTATTTTTCTGAAAAAAATAAAATATTTTTGTGTCACAAGCACCACACAATTTCAAGTATTCATTCATACAAGAAATTATTGCATAGTTTCGCTAGGGGTCTATCTATAATAAATGGGTAATCTAAAACACTATCAAATTTAAAAGACTTTGCAAAAATAAATTACTCAATAAATAAAAATTCTAGGGTTTGCAATTTTTTATCAACTCTCATGGTTAGCAATTAATTGTTCACTTTGAGATTGCAAATAATTTTAACAATTCCGAATTTTTGGTATCATGGCCAATTGTCTAAACCTTAGCCTAATTCAATTTTAAAAACAATTCCTATTTGATTAACCTACTCCTAAAAAAATAAAAATGCAAGCTAGCTAAAAAGCTCAATCTAATCATTCTAGGATTTTCGGTAAAGCCTCTAACCCTAGTCAAAAATTGAGTAAAACTACTAGCACCTAAGAATTTAAATTGCAAATTTAAAGATACATGGTCAATTTACTTTCCCTACCCTCCGAATAAAATTGAGCATTGTCCCCAATGCTCGAGATATAAAAATAAAGGAAATAGTAAAGTAAAAAGACCGGGGAAAGATACAACTCACTGCACCTCAATCCTGAGGTGGTGGAGGTGGTGGTGGTCGCTGGATCTCCTCGTAGAATGACGGGTCGAAGAGTCCATATGGTGGCGGCTGATACTCGAATCCGGAGCCGAGAGTGTACTGATAATACTGCTGTGCCATGTAGCGCGTCTGCTGGATCTCGCGCCTGCTCTCGTCAACACTCCTCCGGACCTCCTCCATGCTGTTTCGGATTTCGCCAACCTCTTGGCGAAGTGATGAGCCATTCTGTTGCATTTGTTGGGTAGTCTCTCCTGTTGTCAAGGTGAGTTCATTGAGGTTCGAGTTCATCCAATCTACCATTTGAATGAACTGATCAAGCTCAGCTGTAGGGACATCAGATGGTGCCGCCCCTGAAGATCCGGCTCTGGCTGCCGATGTGCCTGCCTCCCTATATGCATCAAAAGGGGGCTCCTCCTCTTCTCTTTGCTGCCGATCGATGTTAGCCTGATTTCTCATTGCGGCTTGGCTTTCGATTACATCCATGTAATCTTGAGGAGGCCCTACTGCGGAGATTGAGATGTCGGAAGGGAAATTGGAGGATTCCCTTCGGTGAATTGTAGAAATAGGGACCTGGATAGTGGCCGGTGACAAATTTCATGGCTTGGAGGCATGACATGTCAATTTGTGTGAGCCCGCTTGCCTCTTTGAGATGATCAATCGGTAAAGCGAGGTGATTGGCCAAGATTGTGGCCACGAACCTGATAGAGATCTTGCCTTTCTCTCTCTTGGCTAAGGTGACCTCACGGATTTGTTTGCAAAGGAGATGGCCGAGGTGAGGTCGCACCGGTGTTGGCTCGATCATGCATTTGAGGAGGTAGAGTTCGGGTAATGTTACCTTGGATGAACTCTCGCCTCTTGCGAAAATGGAATTGGCAAGGATGACTTGCAAGAGGCGGACTTGGGGGTGAATGATTCTACTTGCCGATCGAGTTGAGTTTTGGTTATCTTCTGTGATGCTGTACCAGAACTCTCGGCAGTCGGGGGAATTAGAAGTGCCATCATCGGTGAGGTTGAAGATGGCACAGAAATCACTCATGGAGACTGTGTAATGCACGCCAATCATCTGGAAAGTAATGGAGTTCTCATTGTATCTGTAGGTCGCAAGGAACTCCCTCGTGAGAACCTTGTGAATTTTTACTCCTCTGATTAGGTTTAGGAATTGCCAGATGTGGATGCGGTTTGCGAGTTGTTCGGTTTGTGCAAGGAGGCCTAGTCGCTCGAGTGTCTCTGTGTTGATCGATTTGTGGTAAATGACCTCCCTTGTTGTCATCTTCTCGTAAGCTTGTTTGAATTGTGTGTGCGAGAAGACGGGTTGGTACTCGGTTGGCTGAACTTCCTCCATTGACTCATCGGAGTCTTCTTCCTCGAGACCGAAATCCTGAGGGTTGAATTCTTCCGAGGCATACTCCTCATAGGAGACTGATGTGTCTCTGTTCGAGTGTTGAGTGTCGGATTGAGAGGATGAACGATTGGAGGATTGTGGTTGCGAACTGGAGGACTGGGAGGATCGGCTGGAGGAGCTCTGCGGTGAATTGCTCGGGCCGGCACCCCCGAGGGCTTTCTTAGCACTCCTTGTAACTGCCCCTAAAATATTTTTCATTTTTGGGGCCATTTGCTCAATTTTTAAACCTCTGTTACGGACCGTATTGGGCAATACGGTCTGGTTACGGACTGGTTGGTTGGTGAATTTGATCAAGTACCGGACTGGTTACGGACCGTATCAGGCTAATACGGACCGTATTACTGTGGTTGAAGAAAAACCGCTAAGTACTTGACTGGACTCTGGTAAACGATTACGGACCGTATTGGTTCAATACGGACCGTATTATACTGGTAAAAATTGGGATTTTAACAGAAACCTAATTTTTTTGTGATTTTGTGATTTTGCGAAAATAAAATTTAATTATCTAAACTAATGCAACAGAGAGATTAAATTAAAGCAAATGCAAAAATGAATCTAAACTTTGAAATTAGAGAAGGGGTTTAGAAGAACCGAAATTGAAGGGAACTCGAGAGGCCGCCAGATACGGACCCGATACGGTCCGTATTAGGGTTGAGGCGTGGAGAAGAAGGACGGCGGCGGTTTTAACGGAAGGTTGAGATGGTTCCGATGGCGAGGTTCGGCGGCAAGGAGGGGTGCTTGATTTCGGCAACAATGGAGGAGGGAGAAGGAGAGGAGATAGAGGGGAAAAGAGTAGAGAGAAAGAGGAAAAGAAGGGTTTAGGGATTAAGACGAAATAGGGGTTAATGGTTATGAGACGTGATTCGTGCGGGATTTCAAACGTCTCTTCTTAACGGGTTCGCATCTCCCGAACCAGCCTTTATTACGGACCGTATCAGTCAATACGGTCCGTATTGAATCCGTTATGCTTACCCAATAACCTCCAAGTTTTAACTCCTTTGCATACGGGCCGTATCAGCCAATACAGGCCGTATTCAACACTTGTTTCCTTCTTTCTAACTCTTTTACCCCCGTATCCATTGGTATGGTCTGTATCAGCCAATACAGGCCATACCAGAGAGTATTTTTCCATCTTCCGATATGTCTTTAATCAAGCATTCCTCCAGCATGCTTACCTGATCATGGGAAAAAGGTGGGTATGAGTTGTTTCTTTCTTTAAGTCCTAATTAAACTAAAAAATAAATAATCGTACGAAAATATAAACGTGGCCTTGGGTTGCCTCCCAAGAAGCGCTTGTTTTAAGTTGTTAACTTGACTTTGTGTTGCATCAGTTTCTTCCGGATATCCTCCCGTCAATGCAAGGAGGTTGCTTGTCGGGTGGCTTGCCTTCAGCATCTTCTGTGGTCTCATCATCACTGCCCTTCTCGAAGAAGTCGGTTGGTGTTTGGGGTCCGGGGTCGAATGCCAAACTCACACCGAGTACTGCTTCGACCTCATCCAGTCTTTGAGAAATTGCATCGAGTTCTTCGCAAAGGTTTTTGATTAATGCAAGGGCTAAGAGAGAATAATTCCTATTGTTTGCGATATTAGGACTCTTGTTCAGATCATCGGTTTGTTGTGTCACGGAGGTTGGGTGGACCTGACCGTCATCTTGTACAATGAACAATCTCTCCATTTCTGCTTCGTGCATCATCTCTTCGATATCTTCAAATTCATCCATTCGCAATTCATCATTGCCATACTCATCCGTTGTTTCCAAATTGCAGACAAGATTTATGTCAGGTGGGACTTTGGTCTCATTCATGTCGAAGATAATCTTGTTCTCGCCAACATTGATTGAAATCTTTCCATTCCTAACATCAATCATTGCCCCACATGTGGCGAGGAATGGCCTTCCAAGGATGATCAGAATCTGCTCATCTTCTTCCATATCAACTACCACAAAATCTGCTGGTATCCAGAATTTACCGACTTTGATTGGGATATCAAGCAACATTCCTTTAGGATATCGAATTGATCGGTCAGCTAGTTGCAGTGAAATCCTTGTTGGTGATAGGTCTCCACATTCCAATTTATCAAATACTACCTTAGGCATCAGACTCACACTTGCCCCTAGATCACATAGAGCTCTCTTAAAATCGGTTGTGCCAATGGTGCACGGTATCGAGAAGCTTCCCGGATCTTTCAATTTTGTCGGTAATTTTCTTTGCACGAGCGCACTGCATTCCAGATTGAGCGAAACTGTTGAGAATTCTTGGAGTCTATTGCGATTTGAGAGAATCTCCTTCAAAAATTTAGCATACGAGGGTATGCTTGCAATTGCCTCAGTGAAGGGGATTGTGACTTGTAATTGCTTGAGTGTCTCCATGAATCTCGCAAATTGCTGCTCTACCTTGTGCTTGGCAGGCCTTGGAGGGAATGGCAGAGGTGGCTTGTAGGGTGGTGGTGCAATGTATTCAGGTTCGGGTTGTCGCTCTTCTCCACCTACGGTGTCATTCTGCTCCTTAGTAAGGTCTGTCTGCAGTTCGAATACGGGCGGCTCCAGTGGTTGCGGCTCGTACTCTTCGGAATGCGATGGCTCTGCATTCATCTCATCGGAAGTTTGATCGGGCATGGGAGGTCCCTGATAAGCTGTACCGCTCCTTAATGTTATGCTCTTGCAAGTTTCTCTCGGGTTTTCTTCCGGTTGGCCCGGAAATTTGCCTTTTCCGCGTGTAATATTCGAGAGCTCTTTAGCCATCTTAGAGACATTGTCTTCTAAGTCTTTGTTGCGGTTTGTTAAGGATTCGATCTTTTGCGCGATTTCGGCGTTAGCCTTATCTTGCTTCTCTAGGAATCTCTCCATTAAAGATGTGATGTCAGGTTGCTGTGGTTGGTTGTATTGCCTTGGTTGATAATTCTGTTGGGGATTGTTGTATCTTGGTTGATAATTGGGCTGTGGTTGGTAGTTCTGTTGGGGTGCAGCAGGTCTTTGATTGTTTGCGTATGAGAGATTTGGATGGTTTCGGTTGTTCGGATGGTATGTATTGTAAGCGGGCTGAGGTCGAAAGCTGTTGTCGATTGCGTTTGCTTGCTCCATTTCTTCCTCAGTTTCCGTCACATTCATACATTCGGTCATCTCATGCGCTCCTCCACAATAGCCACATGCTGTTGCGGCATTGACTGCTGCTACCGTTCGCTGCTTGGTTTGCTTGTTGAGTGCCATTTGCAAAGCATCAATCTTTGCGCTCAGCATGGATATATCATCTACTCGGTGCATGCCAGGTGTTGGAGTTGGCTTCTTTCGCTCAGGGATCCAGTAGTGTTGGTTGATCGCAATCTCTTCAATTAGGTTGTAAGCCTCGTCAGGTTCCTTGTTCATGATTGCTCCTCCTGCGGAAGCATCAATAGACAACCTATCGGTAGGGTTTAGACCATTATAAAAAGTTTGGACAATCAGCCATCTTTCTAGACCATGATGTGGACAACACCTTAACATATCCTTATATCTATCCCATGCCTCACACAATGTTTCACCATCTCTTTGTTCAAAATTAGTAATTGCATTTCTAAACCTCGAAGTTTTGGATGGTGGAAAATATTTTGCAATAAACACATTAAACAATTGGTCCCAAGTTTGAATGGAATTGGCCGGTAAGGAAAACAACCATGCTCTTGCTTTATCTTTTAATGAAAATTGAAATAGCCTTAGCCTGATTGCTTCATCGGTAACTCCGTTGATCTTTATCGTCTCGCATATCCCTAGGAAAATTGACAGATGAAGATGTGGATCTTCATGTGGAAATCCTCCAAATTGTTGTTGCGAAACCATGTTTATGAGAGCAGGTTTGATCTTAAAATTACGGTTTGTAACAGTTGGCGGGTTTATACTAGAATTAGGATCATTCGCGCGCGGTACGCAATAGTCTCGTAGAAGTTTGGGTCTTGCTGCATCGTGAACTCCATGATCACCATTGTCTTGTCTTCCATTGTTAATCGGTTCGTTCGGTGGGATATTCATGTTGATCGAATCTGAGTCTTCTTCGCTTTCAGAATTACTCGAGGAAGAACTATGATTGGTTCTTATCGGTGATGTGGAAGCGAATTGTCCTCTCCTACTAGCAATCCTCTCGGATCTTCGTACGGATGATTCGGCCAGCGTGCAGTTTCCTACAAAGAAAAGAAAATCTGAAAATTAAACTAAAAACTAAAAATAAAAAGAAAATAAAATAAAAACGAAATTGAAAAATAAAAGAAAAGTAAAAATGCAGAAAATAAAAAGAAATCTAGGCGTTTCTAATTAATTGGATTCAATGGTCAAAGCAAGGGCGTCTCGCGAGGCCTTGCACAATGAACCGTTATTCCCCGGCAACGGCGCCAAAAAGCTTGATCACTCAAAAGAGAGCAATGTTTCTTTTAATATTTAAGAAATGCTATCGGTTCGGACTGCAAGCGCACAATCCTATCGAGTAGTATGTTCAAGGTCGATCCACAGGGAATATTGGTTCAATGCTTTGAGCGATCGAATCACAATCTTTCGAAAGGCTAGACGAAATCTGAAAATTGAGAGATGTTGTTTTGATCAATGTAAATTAGGAAGCAATTAAAAGTAATTAAAATAAAGATAGAGATGAGGATTCCTAGGGTTTCGGCACACCATTGCCGCTCAATCCGCCTTGATAATATATTCCTGTTGCGTCTGATTTCCTGTTGTTGTTTTAATGAAAGACACCACATAGGTTACTGCAATTTATGTTACGCAAGAATGACAGATCTTTCACCGAGATTCTACATAGGACACTGCGATTTACCTTACGCAAATGTCTGATCTCTCAAATACCCCAAATTACTACATAGATCACTGCGATTTACTTTACGCATGTGATGGAATTTGGTACTCGTTTTGTTGGTCTGGTTTATGGTTTTCCCGCTAAGGTTTTCTTCACATAAACCTAATAGATCTCAACGAGACTAATTCATACAAATAGTTTCACTTACCATCAAAGTATTGTCACTACCCTAACGGACTCAAACTAGATCATTGAAGTTAGATGAAGAGATAATAAATCACAAAAGCATTTTAGTACAACAACAAGAAATCATAATCAACAGAATATATATCAAAATATCAAGAGTAACAAGGTTTACTGCCTAGCCCTAAGAAAAGGAACTTAGCCGCGGAATGGCATTGTTACAAGCACTCCTCTCTTCTCACTTTAATCAAATCTAACCCTAATTACAAATATGATTATTCCTTCTGCCCAGGGGCCTTATATAGGAGTGGAGGGATGTGTAGAGATTGAGTAGGGGCTAAGAAACTGATCTGGAAATAGCTGTCGGCAGTTATTCCCCAAGGGATGCCTTCGGATACGGACCGTATCAGGTGATACGGTCCGTATTAGGACCTTGGCAGTTAGGGTTTAATGCTTCCAGCGCTATCTTCTGGTCTGTGCTAGGCTTGGTCCGTATTGGTCAATACTGGCCGTAACAGGGACTTAGTCGATGAGCGTCGCTGATCCGATTGACCCGATTCTAGCTCCATTTGGTGTAAAATAGTCCCAAAACCTGTTTTCTGCAATAAAACATAAAGAAGGGTGACAATAGCATTTTTCTCTAGATAATTAAACATAAGTGTGAGAAAATATGTAAAACCTAAGCCAAAACCCTACGTAAATCATCATTATTTTGACTCTGATCAGGGTCGATGCCTCGGAGACGACACACGGACAGAACATGAGAGCACGGTATTCTCTCCAATTGAGGCTTCTGGCACGTGCAAGTTACCGTGTGATCATCCCCGATTATCATCGTGTATTTGTAATTGGCCTTGGTAAACCGACCAGAATCGTCAAGTATGAAAGCGTGAACTCTCTCCTGTGTGGAGGTTACCTCGAACTCGTTGTTGTTTCCAAAGCCCCCCAGCGTCTTCATTTTATCGGACCTCTCGAACCGTTTGTTGATCAGCTACGAAAAATTAAAAAATAATGAAGAAGTCAGATTTTTTTAACAAAGTTCATTAAAAATTATGAAGAAAGAACTACAAATAAAAGTACCTGATGCACACGACACGAGAATTGTTGACCTTGACTGACTTCCCATTCCGCTTTGGCCCTCCTTTGCGCAAACCATGTCATACATTTGTAAAATGTGTCTTCAATTATTGCTGCAACCGGTAGCTTACGAGAGGACTTGAAGACATTATTAAGTGACTCGGACCCGTTTGTAGTCATGATGCCCCAACGGTAACCACCGTCCAGTGCTTAGAATATCTTCCATGGTTTGGGGCACTCGTTCTCATCTTGATCCAAATATTTACCCACACCGTCCAGCCAATTGAGGGCAATGTCACATGCCTGCCCCATTGCTTGCATTCCTTGCTCGTACCTCCTCATCTTCCTCTTAGCCACACATATTCTAAAAAAACGGATTGCCTTATCACTGCAACCGTTCTTCTTCATGTTCTCGGCTATGTGAGTAGCACAAAGACGGTGAACACATTGATCCTCATCCTCCTCGTTCCACCCCATATCATCTTGTCTGAACACCTTCTTGATACCCTTTCCCCTATCAGTGATGACACACATGAATCTGGAGCGGATTACATTACGGCGCAACCATTTCATGAACCATGCACAATCGTCATAACTCTCTGAATCTACCAGTGAAAAAGCCAACGGGAGGAGCTGGTTTTCAGCATCGTACCCGGTTGTAATCAACAGCTTGCCTGTGGTAAAATAAATTTTGTAAGAGCCGAAATCAACTAAAATAAATAAAGTGAAAACAATCAAATTAGTTACCTTTATACCGGCCTGACAGGAAACATGCATCAACGGTGATGACCGGTCTGATATGTTGAAAAGCAGCTATGCACGGTCCAAATGCCCAAGCCGCCCTATGAAAATACCTCCATGGTCCAGGTTCACCAGTGGGATATGAGGTCACCTCAAACAATGTTTCTGTCAATAAATTTAAAAAAATAAGTTCAATTTTTGATTGATAATGAAATGACGTAAAAATTGAAGGAACAATGTAGTACCTGGGTTGCTTCTTTTGATTGCCTCCAATAATGGAACTACAAGAGAGTATGACCCCTCCCAACTGCCAAATTGACGGGCTATTGCCAACTCACGGCCACGCCATAGTTTGTTGTACGCCGGTATCTGACCGTTGTACCTTTCAGCAACAGCAATTCGGACAGCCTGAATACTCAAGTCGACATTGTTCCTCATGTGAGCGGATATACACTCGGCAACCATAGTAGCTGACAACTGGGAGTGATCTGTTCTTGTCGCATCCGCGTGGCATGAATGTTGTGTTGGGCACTTGGAGACACGCCATTGTGTTCCATAACCGGTGGCCCTTGCGAGTATGTACCACCCACAGTAACTGTCCCTGCACTTGAACCTAATTCTTGTGCGGTCACTGTGCGTATTCCTTATCTCTTTGTTGCATAGGATGTGAAACCTGGCAATTGCGCTCTTCATTGCCTCTTTTGAGTCATATGTTTGTCCCTCGGACAATTCATTCTCATACTCTGCCCTACTTCCAAACAAACCCGAATTGGCTTCCATAAACCCTGATGTGTCGTTGAAAGCATGAATCGGGTGCTGAAACCCGCGATCCATTATCCAAAACCCGCGATCCATCTTGAAAGTCCTTGGTTTGCCGAGCACAGGCCCGGTATCTTCCTGGTCAGAATAATCGCTCATACCCTCAGGATCAACAGGACCCCAATTTTCCTCTGCCTCTAGTATTTCCGGATCCACTTCTTCATCGGATTCATCCGGATTACAAGTTTGACCCCAATGAGCGGTCCGACTAGATGAAGGCTGGTCAGTCTGGGATGGGGCCCGACGGGAGGGTCGGTCTCTCTGAACTGGGGCCCGACTACTGGACGGTTGGTCAATTTGGACAGGGGATGGACTGCCGGATGAGTTACCCCGACTACGACCCTGGATTAACCTCATAACTGGGTTGGAACGTCGGGCTCTGGTAACCTCCACATATAGGTCAATTATCTTGTATGCACCCCCAGAAAAACTCATGGTTTGGTTATACAATACCTGCCAGACTCCCTCATTCTGAATTGGAAATAGTTGGAACCAGGTTTGTGCCGAACTAGTCGGCATGCTAATTTTGGCATCAATTTTAAGGTCATACTGACCCTGATCCAACCCCAAATTCTGACATATACTTGATTTAAGTCCCAAATAATCAGTACCCGGCAATACCGGGATCACAGTAACAGGTCCAATACTATAGTAAACCCCATTAGGACCTGTTAAAACATCTCCACCAGTGTAGATGGATACTATAAGAGCCATTTTTTCAATTCAATACGGAAGAAACCTACAATTAAAAATTAACTAAATTAATTATTGCTAAATTAATTATTCTAATTAAATTATTAATCTACTGAAATAAAAATAAAAAATTTAAAAGAAGAGAGAAAAAACTTACAGATCAGAGAGCTAACTCAGGAGAGAGAAGGTGTGAGAGTGTGGAATGAAATTTCGCTGTCATTTTCGGGATATAAAGAACAGGGTCCGCTCCGGCATAGTGCGGCCCCATATGGGGGTCCGCTCCGGCATTCTGCGGCGGCCCCCAAATGGGTCCGCTCCGGTGTTCTGCGGCCGTGTTAGATTTAGAATTGACCAGAAACGATGGTTATTTGGTTAATTTATTTTTTTTTTAAATGTTATAAATAAAAATTTGGGCCCTTCCTTTGATTGATGGTTTTTATCAATGTTTTAAATAGCGTTTATAGCGTCATAGCGGGAAGGCTACAAAAAAAGCTATAGCGAATAGCGTAGCTATAGCGGAAGCTATTCCAAATAGCATTTTTTTTTTACAAAAATTATATTATATATTTGTACTATATATTAACATTATCTAAAGTTTCATAGAACAATAAATAACACCAAATTAATTAAGAAATTATAATATTCATATTGAACTAGTACAAAAGTCCATGGTTCAAAATATCCGTAATAATATCATAAACTATCGATCTTTTTCTATACAAAATATCTTAAGCATCATGATTCATTCTATTTTTTTTTTCTATACAAAATAAATTTTATGGATCTTTATTTAAGCCCATATAAATTGTCTAAAAAAGCCCAATATGCATAGCGCGCAAATAGCGCGCTACATGATATGCGCTATAGCGGCCGTAGCGCAATTAGCGTATTTTCATGCCATAGCTTAGCGTTTAGGGTCCAAAAACGCTATAGCACCGCTATAGCGCGCTATTTAGAACACTGGTTTTTCTTGAGGGCCTGTTCGGAGAGAGGAGGAATTGTAAAAGAATAGAAAGAATTATGGAATTGAAAATTGATGTGTTCAACAAAAATAATAATTAGAACATAAAAAGTGAACAATATTAAAATAAAAAATTGAACAAAATGACTCTTATGACCTTGTTGTGTTTCAATTGATGCACCACGTGCTGAATATTAACATATGAATAAATTGCATATTTAATTAAATGCTAAATGCAAATTGTGATAAATAAAATTATGAAATAAAAAATAACAATATAGTCAAAATATTCTAATTAAATGTAAAATTAGTATTAGCAACAGTAAAATAATTTTTTACTCTATATTATTTTCCAATATTTCTATCTATTTCGAGATATTTCAGTGGATAATATTTTTTTTTTATCTTTTTGAATTTTGTTAATAGAAAAAAAAAGTGGAGAAACGATGTATTTTCTCAAGTTGTTCGTCACATTTCATTCAATAAGAAGAACTGTTTTGAAGACATCTTATTTCACAAAACTATTTTTGTTATACATAATTTTTTATTCCAAATCTTATTTTCAGAAAAAAAGAAATTTGGTTAGTCCGAATTTCTTGGTGGAGCATCTACATCTCTGATACTATTAGAGTTTCTAATATGATGTGGCAGTTTTTAATCTAGTTTCAGGGATGTGAGAGAGTTTCTTATTTAGAAACTATGCAGTAAAGTTTCTTATTGAGAAACTGTTTATAAACTCCATGTTGATCAAATGATTGACTCAAATTATTTCTGTTTTTTTAATTTGTTGCTGATGTGGCTTAATAGAAACTCTAAAATTAATTTCAGAAATATGAGAGTTAGAAATTTTAGAGACCTTAATTTCTAAAAAGAGATTACCAGTTATTTAAAAACTCATTCGAATTACTGAGATGTAGATGCTCTAAGTTGAGATGGTTCTAACTTTTATTTCTAGATCCTTCAATTTTTGTTCCTGTCTAAAAGTGAGCAGTTTTTTTCCCCCTAATTTGCAGAAAGAAGAATTAGACCAACTAAAAAAAATAAGCATAAAAGAAGCATCAATAAATTTTCAATTTCACCCAAACATATCATCTTATTTTATCAATGTTTGATTTGCATACAACATGCGGTGCTTTTTGCACAATTTCATTCTACTATTGTCAAGGGTGAAGTTAGACTTTCAAACTATGAGGGTCAAATGTGAATGAAAATAAATCATAAAAAAAATTTATGTTATGAATGGAGATCAATTTTACAGTACCCATAATATTTTACTCTAAACTATATAGAAAATTATATATAAATATAAAAAATTGAAAATAAACATTTTATTCTAAATTATATTGAAAATAATATATAAAGATTATAAAAAATTGAAAATAAATGAAAGTCAATGGACCCCATAAGTTAACAACTGGCTCCTGTGACAATAAAAATGAGTCATTACACAGAAACATGTATAGTTACCGTTACAATAAAAAAGGTGTAATTCCATTTGAGACAAAATGAGAAAGGCCGAGAAAGGTATGAGTTTTGTAATTGACAATGATAGATCCGAATCTGCTGAAATATCAGGTTGGTATTGTTCATCTTGAAATCTCTGTAATTCGAATTCAGTCATCGAACTGTTTTCGAGATACGTGTAAGAAAAAATCAGCTGTTTCGAGATGCGTTCTCAAAAAAATAACTAGATTTTGGATTGCAGGGATTTCATGGTGAACAATATCCGATCTCGGAATTTCGGCTGATTTATTTCGGACAATGATATGTAAAGTGAAGTGAATTCTGAGTTTTGTATTCCTTGATTTATATTATAATGTCTTTGCTGTTGGAAAGTGATAGTTTAAATTTAAGCTTCTGTTTTTGACGCATCTTGACCTCTTCCTCAATAAGCTTCGGAATAATTTTTTTAAATTATCATAAGAAAATAATTTTTAAAAGGGGCCATGTCAGGTTCAATTTAACCCTGTCATTAAACAATTATATATGACAATTAATGATATATTAGAAAAGTCCACAATGAATTAAAATATATTTTAGGTTTGTTTTTCTCATGCTCTACGAAAGTTCGTAGAAACTCGATCGGGTCCATATATATATCTTTTTACAAAAACACTAATGAGACATATGTTTAAACAGTGATATGAAATAATATCTCTATTTTTAAAGTTTAAACAGCCGATATGCCGATATTTTTATTAAAACCCCAAAAAAAAAACAAATTATCAAATCTGCTCCCACCCCAACTTTATTTTTATTTCTACCCCAACCGCCCGTGGGCTGGGCGGTCCACTTTCTGGACCTGACCGCCCAGCAGGCGGGCGGTTCACTACTCTTATCAGACCGCCCAGCAGCTGGGCGGTCCGCTATAAAACCCTATAAAAGAGCTTTTTCTCTCTCCTGAGCAACACAGTGTTCATTCCACCTCTACAGAATTTTTCTAGAAAAAAATGAGAGATGAGAGAGCCGTGCTGGGCGATTTTTTCAGCGATTTTGAGGCGATTGTGCACAGTAATCCCAGCACAGTAACAGCGAGCACAGTATTTCCAGCACAGTATTTCCAGAACAGTGTTTTCAGCACAGTATTTCCAGAACAGTAATTCCAGCACGGAAATATGTTGGTTGCACTGTATGTGGGCGGGAAGTTTACCCGGGGTGCGGAGGGAGCACAGTACACCAAGGAAGGAGCCTACGGCTTTGAGGTAAATGAAAATACCTCATTTGTTGAACTGAAGGGTGTATGAAAAAATTGGTGTGAACCCCAACCGGTGTGATATAGATTTAGCTACCAGGATTAACACAGTAAGTGGTGGTAGACCTTACTATACCAGGTATCCAATAACTGATGAGTCGGTATGGAGGAGTGTTTACAACACTTTTCAGACACAGTGGGTAATGGTAATGGACTTATATTCCAGGAGAGTTCAGCGTGAACCCGGGGTTGGAACATCTAGAGAAAATAAAGGTTATGATCACTCGGGTTATGACAACCCGCGTCACTCGAGTTATGACAGCTCGAGTTATGATCACTCGGGTTATGACAACTCGGGTCGTGAGCACTCGGGGTATGACAACCCCCGCCACTCTAGTTATGACAACCCCCGCCACTATAGTTATGACAACCCCCACCCCTCGAGGTATGACAACCCCCGCCACTCGAGTTATGAACCGCCCGTATCACCCGTTTATGAGAATTATGTACCTAATTTTACCACCGATCTACCACCACCACCACCTCCTCCTGAAACCCCAATCCAACCCAGATTTCCATCTGTACCACCATCAATACCTTTAGTGTCACCCGTTGCTACCCGGAGAGACCTTGACCTTGATGCTGAGCTCGATGCCGTACCACAAGGAAATTTGGAAACAGGTGACGAATGAGAAGGGGATTGGGATTCTGATCACCTGTCAGAAGGTGATGGAGATTATTTACCTAAGGAAGACATATTTCTGATTAGAGGTCGGACAGATAGGCATCCGTGCCCCACATTCAACGATACCATTGCTTTTGAAGAGGCATACATCTCATTTTTTAGGCCGCGTGTCAGGTACAGTCAAGAGCTTGCTCCGCAGCAGGTTTACACCAACATAGATGAACTTGTGAAGAAAATACATGAGGTCCATGTTCACGGCAACTGGGAGTGCATAACTGAAAAAAGGGACCGAAGAAGGTTAGTAATTGTTTGTAAAGACGAAGAGCATTGCCACTTCCGTCTCTATGCAACCCCTGTGGGTAAGGGCGAGGCATGGATTATTAAGAAGTGTGAACCACCTCACACATGCAAGGCTGCGTCATCAAGGAAAGACCATGCAAATCTTACGGCTTCACTTATTGCCGATGTAATTGAGAATGACGTTAAGGAGGACCCATCGATGAGCCTTAAGGAGGTCGCTAGACATGTCAGACGCGTTTACAAGCATGTCGTCCCAAAATACAACAGGTTGTGGAGTGAACTTGCGATTTGCCAAATGTTCGGTAGCTGGCATGGTTCATACAACTTGCTTGCACCATTGCTGTAGGCCATAATAAGTACAAATCCCGGTACTGTCTTTGAATGTTGGAATATAGGCGTACGGGATGTCGACAACGCGGTGCAATTCAAGGCCATAGCATGGGCGTTCGGTCCATGTATTCAAGCTGTGCCATACATTAGACCGGTCATCAGTGTGGATGCATGCTTCCTGTCTGGCCGTTACGATGGGAGACTGCTGATCGCATGTGCATATGATGCTGAAAACCAGTTGTTGCCTTTGGCCTTTGCAATTGTTGAGCAAGAGGACGGGGAAAACTGGAGATTTTTCATGAGGTTCGTAAGAAGACAAGTGGTTGGCGACCGGTTCTTTTGTGTCATATCAGACCAGCATAAAGGAATCAAATATGTTTTTGATCGCCTAGATTTTGGGTGGTCGACAGCGAACGACGATTGTATGCACAGGCTGTGTATGCAACATGTTACAGACAACCTACACAAGAACTGCGGATCTGGAAAATGGGTTGCAGATACATTCAGAATTGGTGCCAAGAAGAAGAAGCCGAGAAGGGTGGAAGAGATGTTCAAAGATTTTGCCAAGGTATGTATATTTTCACAGACTTATATTTTCTGAATTATTTAATCAAACGTTTTCTCATCTGAATTTTTTTTTGCAGTACTGTCAAAAGGCAAATTTGTACTTACTCAAGGTGGGAAAAAATAATCCCGCCGATCTGGCTGAGCCACCTCGATATGAGAAGATATTGCAAGCTCGTGATGGAGGTTTCCGATGGAGAATTATGACCACAAATGGGTCTGAGTCCTTGAATGCTGTTTTCAAGCAGAGCCGGCAGTTGCCCGTGGTAGTAATTGTGGAGGACACCTTCTACAAGTTAAATGCATGGCTTGTTGCACGGCGTGTTAAAGCCCTCGAATTACTGTCCAGGTATGTATATTTTTATTCAGAGATTTTGCCAAGGTATGCATATTTTTATTTGTTGACTTATATTTTTTGAATTACTGTCCAGGAATCAAACGTTTTCAACAAGGGTGGAGGGGAAACTAAGGAAACATAGGGAGAAAGGTGCAGTTATGAGAGTTGTCCCGTACGGGGATAACCAATTGGAATTCGAAGTGCACTGTCCAGGTGAGTTTGCTCCAACCGACCGTAGACCGGATGGGACTATAGAGTTTGTGAAAAGGATGTTCAAGTATGTTGTTATTTTTGCACCTGACAATACTGTAACATGCACTTGCCAAGGAATCCAGTTGGCCCACATACCTTGTTCTCATGTTATGGCGGTGTGCCGGGAGAGAAACTTCTCTGAGGATGATTATGTCGCAGACATGTACCGTACCGAGTACCTTGCGAGTACTTGGGGTGCATCTTTCCATCCTTATCCCAACCAGTATCAGTGGCCGCCCTATGTTGGTGATAAAGTCTGTCCCGCAAGCGGGTGGATCAGAAAAGGAAGAAGACCCCACAAGCGTCAAGTAATGAACATGGACGAGATGGAAGGTAGGCGAATGGGACATCAGGCCCGCCGTTCAACAACTGACAGGCAGCGAGCAGGTACGGTTGATTCCTTTTATTTACTTATATTTTTTTTATACACCAACATATTTTATTTGTTTACTTATATTTTGTTTTGATTTTATTTCAACTGGAATGCAATGCAGATGCCATTAACGAAGCCAACGAAAGAGAAAATGCTAGAGTTGTTGCTGAGGCTACCGGTAGTAGCCACCGCAGGGGTGAAAGCTCAGGAACCGGTAGTAGCCGCCGCACTCATGAAAGCCCAGGAACCGGTAGTAGCCATGGAGAGACATCCGGTAGTGCCGCAGAACCAGCTGCACCCAGACCCAGACGTCGTATTTTGAGTTTGTTCGGCCGTCGTCGCTGATTACCAAGTTTTGTTAAATTATGTTATGAAATATTTTAGATGAATATTGTGAACTATTCTAATTGGTAGTTTGTGAACTATGCAATTTTTTATTTGCCTCGATTATTTTATATGCTTCATTTTTGTTATTTTTATTACTTAATTACGTATACAAAAACTAACAACATAAAATATAAACAAACACAAAACTAATGAAATAAAGTCTGCGACATAAATTTCTAAAAATTCTACAACATAAATTCCTAAAAAAATCTACTTCTTACAACGAGCCTTGAAAGTGCATGGAACAAAGTCATCATCAGAGTTTGCCTGATCTGGATCAGTCACAGCAGACGAAGTGGTAGCCTTACCAGTACACGGAACAAACTTATCGTCCGATGCTGGAGGCTCTGGATCAACTTTCTTCTTTTTCAAACCAAAGCCGCAGGGGTTTTCCACAAAGTCATCGTCTGAAATTTCATACTGAACATGTCGTTTCTTCCATTCCTCCAGCTTACATGTCTCACAATTAAAAAAATCACGACATATTTGACACTTGTATTTTTTTTTCTCATTTTTACCTCGATCACTAATTGACCCTTCTCTCGCTACGCCACGATCTCGGTTGCTCGCTTTCTTACCTCGTTTGTTACTATCCATACCTCAAAATCGCCTCAAAATCGCCTGACAGATCTCTCTTTCGGTTCTGGAAATTTGTGGGATTGGGGAATGAACACTGTGCTCATCAGGAGAGAGAAAAAGCTCTTTTATAGGGTTTTATAGAGGACCGCCCAGCTGCTGGGCGGTCTGATAAGGGTAGTGGACCGCCCGCCTGCTGGGCGGTCAGGTCCAGAAAGTGGACCGCCCAGCCCACGGGCGGTTGGGGTAGAAATAAAAATAAAGTTGGGGTGGGAGCAGATTTGATAATTTGTTTTTTTTTGGGGGTTTTAATAAAAATATCGGGCCGATATGTATGTTAGAATATTTTTACCAAGGTTCTAAATAGCGTTTATAGCGTCGTAGCGGGAAGGCTAAAAAAAAAGCTATAGCGAATAGCGTCGCTATAGCGGAAGCTATTCCAAATAGCGTTTTTTTTTTTACATTTCGTATATTCAATATTTGTACTAAATATCAACATTATCTAAAGTCTCATAGAACAATAAATAACACCAAAGTAATTAAGAAATTATAATATTCATATTGAACCCGTACAAAGTCCAAATTGCGGTTCAAAATATCCATAGTAATATCATAAACTATCGATTTTTCCTATTAAAAATATCTTAAGTATCATGATTCATGACATAATCTATTTTTTTTTCTATTCAAATTTTAATTTCGGTTTGGACTTTTTTTCTATTCAAATTTCAATTTCTATTCCCAATTTCAAATTGATTTATCTGTAGCAAGTAGCAACAAATTCAATTTCGGTTTGAGATTTTTTTTATCTTTATTTAAAACCCATATAAATTGCTTAAAAAAAAACCCATATTGTATAGCGCAAATAGCGAACTGCTATAGCGGCCGTAGCGCAAATAGCGCATTTTGATGTCATAGCGTAGCGTTTGGGGTCCAAAAACGCTATAGCGCGCTATTTAGAACACTGATTTTTACTATATTTTTTGATGATAGTCCAAATTTTTTAGATCATATAATTTTCTACTTATTTTTAGTAAAATAAAAAAAATATAAAATTTGTTCTTCAAGTACATTTCCATATAAAAATCACGTTAAATCATTCAAATCAACTATTTGAAATTTAAAAATAAAATTATGAATCCATATTACAAGTTGACATGTAATATACATAAATAAATAAGATGGAACCTGTTATTCTGATTTCAACCGTTCAAATTTTTTAATGCACGAATCTCAATGAAATAATTTTTCATGTACGAATCTCAACGAAGATCAACAGTTGAGATAGGCATAACATGTTCTGGCTACGCCCAAAAATTGAACTAGTATATGGTCATAGAGAACAATTCAAATTTGTCATATCCTCCCAAACAAATCAATAGGAAAAATAAATAAATATTCAAGCAATCCTTTTCTATGCGTATGTTTCGTCCACTACTGGACACTTTGGATTTTTTGACCGAACAACTACATCACAATAATTTATAAACACACTTAACTAGACTGATTAATTATCATTTTCAATAATAATATCAATACTTAGTTATTTATTTAATTATTAATATTTGATTATTATTATTATTGTTAATATTAATATGATTATAATAATTATTATTAGTAATATAATTAATAATACATCAAATATTATTATTAATATAATTATTATAATAATATTTGATGTAATTTGTTATCATAATAAATTTCATGACAATGTACTTGATAAAATCTAGATTATGTCTCAGATTTTTTAATTTGTAGCCTCAATTTCATGATAATATATTTGGTGATTAGATGACTTGAAATGTAGGCTCAATTTATTTAAAACATGAATCGACACAAAAAAAATGTGGTGTAAATACCTTCGAACATATATATATATATAAAATTTTGCACGTAATATATTGAATTTTAGGAGGAATCCACTTACACCCTTTTTTGGTGACACCGGATTATACCCTATATTTTCAAAGTCCAAACAGTTGATCCAAACAGTTCAACATGATAGATATATTAAAATGTGCTTGCAGATCAATTTTTATATTTTTTTTAGAATTTTTTTACTATTTATTAAGATGGGTACAAAATTTCAATGGTGTGAAAACAACAATTTTGTAAAATACTTAATAAATAGTAAAAAAATAAAAAAAATATATAAAATTTGATCTGCAAGCACATTTAATATATCCATCATGTTGAACGATTTGGATCGACTGTGTGGACTTTGAAAACTTTGAAAATGTAGGGTGTAATCCGGTGTCACCAAAAAAGGGTGTAAGTGATCCCTCCTCATTGCATTTATCATTTTGTTTAGTGCAAAAATTTTAAGAGATTGTAAATGATAATTTAGAGTATGTCCCTATTTATGCTATAAAAACTCATGACATATATACTTGATAACATATAAAGTATATATGCCTGTTTTGATTATTATATAATTATAAACGGGTCCTCATTTTATTAACAACATGACTAGACACACTTAACTTAATTGCTGTTTTTTGTGCATAAAATTTAATTAACACAGAAAATTTATAAACAAGGTAATATAATTAACACAGAACAAACCTTAAATTAATTTCCATTACATCCATTTCTCCCCAAAAAAAAAAAAAAGTAACATAAAATTAAAATGAAGATTCACGTATATATATAAACCTCACTGGTAAATGAACTATAAGAACTTGCATGCTTCAGATCATGCATGTCTCCGATTCAAACCTCACTGGTAAATGAACTAGTAACAGCTGGGCTTGATGATGTCTGTGTCGAGTTCTTAGCCTTTATCCAACCATGCCATAGGCACAGAGAGACTGCACCAACAGCCAGCAGGGGTATGAGCACATCATACCATACGATAGGTGGAGGTAGCAGCAAGAAAATTCTCAGGGTCACCGAGATGACGATGAATACAATCCCTATTTTCATGGCCTGTTTCTGGAGCCAGGCAACACCCCGACTCGGGTTGGTTATATAAATAAGTGTGATAGGTAAGGGGACAATGCTCCAAACGAAGCTGAGGAAATAAAAAAGCAAGTAGATCCTGTATAGTGTGATGTGATTATGTACGGACGTAGGTTGGTTTGCGAGTAGAGTGAATAATCCGGCTGCAATAGCAATTGCCATCGGCTGCACTTGCTCGGCTATGCGCTCTGCGTAGCTTTTTGCTTGGTTATCTCCAGTACTGGCACTGTCACTGTCACGTGTGGTGATGATGTCTATAGGTGTTTGATCAGGTTTGGCCGGAGCAAGTACAGAGAGAGACTGTTGGTTTTGTGGTAGTGAGGTTGTGTTAATGCGGGAATTGGAACTCATGAGAAGAAGGCTCTTTGTGTGTTGGCGGCATGAAGTTAAGGTTGAGGAGAAAGCAGCCATGGTGTTGCTTTGCTTGGGAGGAGAATTGGAAAAAGAAAACTCAGAATTAGCACAGCAGAAGAGAGCGAGGAAGACATGTCTTGTAGGTACTATATATAGGTAGCAGAATTCAGATCTTCTTCGGTACCGTAATAGAGAATCTTTTACAATTACTTGATCTGGACCGTTCTTTTTAACTTCGCACAAATCTCAAAGCTCAATAATACTGCCCCCTCCATCAGCCCGAATCCCAAAGCAGTTGGGAGTTAATCTCAAACCGCAAAGTGAAGGGAATCTTTTACAGTAATGAAGAGAATAAGAATACTTGTCCAGGTTAGCATGGCATGGCAAGAGATCCAATTTTATTATATTAGTAGAATCGTAGACTTGAAGGTGCTCTTTTTTCAACTACAATATTTTTTTCGAAGAAACAAGTCATCATATGCCGACATTTTTATTAATATCCAAAGTTTAATACAAATTATTAATTATGCCCAGAATCGGACCAATTATCGAAAAATACCCAAGCCGGCCAGAAAATGGCCGGCTTAGTCCCTCCCTAAGCCAGCCATTTTTTGGCCGGCTTGGTACCTTTTTTTTTTTTTTTTAAAAGAGAGACACTATGAAGATCAAATTATTAGAGTCAAATATTTCATTTCTGAGTTTCGTACAAAATAATAAAGTACACACAAATTGCAAATAGAGTCCACACACTTTTTACAACATGCATACAAATCATCTATTATTGCTACGTCTAAAATTTAATCCCCGAAGTAAACCACTTGCGAAAGATGCTCTACGAGATGGTCTACCAGATGGCTCTGGTTGCTCACTAGATGGGCCGGCCTGGGCTCCAGATGGCGCTGATTGACTTGTAGATGGGCCGGCCTGGGCTCCAGATGGCGTTGCTTGGCTTGTAGATGGACTGGCCTGGGCTCCAGATGGCCCTGCTTGGCTTTTAGATGCTCTTGTTGTGCGTCTAGTAGTGGACCTCCTCGGTTGGACAGATGACTCCCCTTGCATCCCAACCGCCTCTCCTCCTATGGCAACCGCGCGCCTCTCCCATTGCTTCGGCATACATAGCAGTTGCATCTAAACGGCTCGTAGCTGTGCTACGCCGTGACCCTCCGGACCCACTTCCCGACGCCATTACTCGCTCATTTTCTGCCGCATTTGCTGCAATTCTTGCCTCTGCATTTGCATGTGTTACTTAGTAAGTTGGTATAAATTGAAAAAAAAAAAAAAAAAATTTGGATGAATGTTACATACCTCTTCTTGCCTATCGAAAGTGGAACGGTGAGGCTGATGCCCCCTTCGTCTACCTTCCATTTCATCCATCGTCATTACACGACGGGTGTGTTGTTGCCTCCCCTTCCTAATCCAACCACTACTCGGAAGGATTCTGTCTCCAGGATTAGGAGGCCAGTCTCCCATATTGCCAATTGGATTGAACACGTGGTTCCAAGTACTCACAAGATAGGGTGTTTTATACCAGTCTGCAACAAAGTCGTCCTCTTGCCAGTTTCGGTCACGGCAAACAGCTAAGACATGAGCGCACAGAATAGAAGTTAATTGGATACCTCTGCAAGTGCATTCCATTTGTCTGTCGGGACCGCGCGTCACAATATACATGAACTCCCTGTGAGTGGGTTCCATGTTGCCCATGTCGCTATGGGTGCAAGGAACGTACTTGTAGGACGCAGAAAGTTGCACAGCTGGTATGGAAGGTGTGTGCATATGTATTTAAATGTCTCATGGTTCAATGCTCTCGATTGGTTAAAGAACATCGAACTTGAAACATTCATTTCTTTCTTTCTGCTATTCCTTCTGGTTCACCCTCGACAGACCTACGATTCATAATCAGTCCATCGAGAGAGTTTAATAATTGTGGGGACATTTAACTCCCAGCGGGCGCAAGCCCCCGCTGTTAATTACATCAGATGGCCCTTCCAAGCCATACTGAATACCTCGTTCATTCCGGGATTTGAAGCCTATTTGTTGTGAATTGAATAAAGGGGCTAAAAGGGGAGAACTCATGTACTTGGTCTTTTTGTGTTCATTTGATTATCATTGTTTTAGGTATTTAATTAATATGTGCGCATGAGATGCAATGAATATCATTAAAATATATTTACCATACTCTTTTATTTATATATTTTTTTTTAGAAACATATTTGCATTTAAAAATATACTTGTGCTTTAAATGATTTAAATGTGAGAAAAATGGAGAAAAGGGGGGCATTTTGGTCATTTTTCAGGTTGTATGATGTTTGGTTATGATTGATTTTGATTTGGGGACATGAAGGATTTGATTTGGGTTCATTTGGAGTTGATTTGAGTTGATTTGGATTTGAAATGAAGAAGTTATGGCCAAAAGGGACTGAAAAGGGCTTATTTGTGAGGTTTAAAACTTTCCAGGGACCTATTTGTAAAGCTGGAAAGGCTGAGAATTGTGATTCGGGTTTTTAGCAAGGTTTGAAGTGAGAATTGGGCTTCCAGGGACCTATTTGAAGAGTTTTTAGGCACCCAGGGGCTTATTTGAAACTATCCAAGGACTGCGCTGTGAAGAAGTTTTATCAGGGGGACCTCTTTGTAAAAGGCTTTTCTTATTATTATTTCTGGGCTTAGAGATTGTAATTGGGCTTCAAGATTAGTGTTTGGGCTTTTAAAATATGTGCAGAAGGTTTTAAGGTTCACACAGTGCTTCAAGATGTGTGCAAGTCAAAGGATTTGGGTTATGAATTTCGGGATGAGCTTTAAGATTCGCGCAGGGATTTCGGAGTTTATTCGGGTTTCGGTTTATTCCGACATGTGGGCCCCTCTGACAGGAGTTTGTTTATTTGTTGAACTTCGGCGCCGAGCCCTTGGATCTCTCCCTCGCATCAAGATTGGGATTTTTTATTTAAACTTTATGTTTTGGCGCCGAGATCAATCGGTCAGGGCTGCTTCAAGGATCGTGCGAGGCAGGGATGAATCAGATATGGAACCCGATTTAGGGTTTAAACCGCTAGCCACTCCGGCGGGGTTTCCGGTCACGGCAAGGCTGACGGAGGGTACCACCGGGATCGCCTCAGGCTTGGGGTTCTATCGGACGCGTTGTTGGCAGTGGTTGATCACCGGAGAGAGGTGGTACACGGCTAGCTTCAGATTTCGGTACCGGTGGAATTACGAACTGATTTCATTGATTGTCTTGTGTTTTTCTTCGATTACTCATCCCTTTGGCGTTGCTTGAGCATGAGAAAGCTTCATGTGAGGTTAATTTCTCATTCTATCAAGGTTTCAAAGACCTTCTGACCTTAGCCCCTCGGTTTGGTACCGGTTTTGCATTGATATACCAATCCTTAGTTTGAGAAGTGCATTTGGGACCGATATGTTGTAGTCTTGAGCATGTCTGGAGGGTATTAGGAGAGCATCAATGTTGAATGGAATCGAATTTGAGCATGGTGCTTGGATTTGAGCTTCGGGTTTGGATTGATCATGAAGTTCATGTCACTTTCTCTCCATTTCTCATGAATTTCATTAATAAATATGCATGATTTTCATATTTTTATTGTAATATAACATCTCAGGAATAAACTCATAAGGTTTGGGAATTTTTATACCTTTATTTCTATTTTTAAGAGGAGCAGAAAACAGAGGGGTGTAAATGCAAATGTACATGCTGCAGTTTTCTCATTTTCTGACATCCAACTTTGAAAATGGCTAGAAAATAGTACAAAAATCAGAAAGATGCAAAATTTGAGTCTAAATTGATTGTTTTTATGTCCTCTATCTTCCTATTCAAACAGATTTTTGATTTGGGTTTTTGATCAGCCTGCACTGGCTGATCTGTACCAACATGTCATTTGGGCATTTTCTGTGCTTATGTTATTTCATTGATCATGGTATTTTGTCCTAAAATGCTGTGAATGAAAGATTGCATCAAGGAAGAAATAAAAGGGGTGCTAGCATCACATATGTCATTTGCTAGCAATAAAATTTATGCATATAGGTCCTTGGTCATTTGCATATTCATGTAAAAGGGTCCTTGAGCATCATGTCATGGGGATTGAAATTACCCTCTTCTCATTTGCCCTCTCCTTCTAGTAATCATGCATCTAGGTCCTTTGAAAAGTAATAAAATTCATAATATGGAAAAAGATGTGATAAAACATCAATTCTTCACATATTACTCCTTTTATTCCTCTTTTATGCATTGAAGTCCTTTAAAAAGTTCAAAATGACACAATTAGGGAGATGTAGTTAAACATCAATCCCCATCATGTCAATTAATTTAAATTCCCTTTTTCATTTTGTTATGCACTTTTAATTTAATTTTCATATTAAAAGAATTATATAAGAAATTAATATTCAAAGGATGTAGCTAAACATCAAACTTTGACATCTCTCCCTTTTATATTTCTTAGAATATGAAAATGTCACTTTTATTATTTATATTTATGTGATTACGTGTTTTATTATTTTCCTTTGCAATATAAAATAAAGAAAGGGGAAAAAAGAAAAAAAGAAAGAAATAAAGGGAGAGAGGAGGTAGAAAATAAAAATAAAGAGGAAAAATGATAAATTTCGACATTTTTTGTATTTCATTTATTTTTATAAAGATCACCAATAAGAAAGATGCAAATAACACATTTTTATTATGTACATTTATATATATATATTTCTTTAAAAGGAAAGAAGATGCAAAAAAGAAGAAATGAAACATTTTTATTGATCATCAAGCTATATATTTCTTTTGTTTTTCCTCATCCTAAGATGAACTAGAAATTATATAGCCCTCACATCCATGGTTTTGAGAGTAAAAGAAAAAGGAAATAGAAGATGAGAACAAGATCAAACAAAGAACAAACAAGAAAGCCATTAAAAAGAAAACTCTTTATTCCAACTAAAATAGCATATATACAGATCATTGCTCAGCTTTGAGCTTACATTTTTCAAGGTATTAATTACCTTTCTTTAAAAGCTTGAAACTTTGCAACTTCTAACTTAAACTCTCTTTGAAAATGGAGGTTTCTTTCTCGATTCTTGCACAGAGGGTTTTCTGGAGAAGAAGATGTATCTCTAGCATTCATTTGAGGTGCCTTATATAAGGCAGGCATGGGTTTAGGGTTTAGGGTTCTGCTGAGGTGGCTACCATCATGCACACCAGGTGTTTGATGTGTGGTCTTGATTAATTCATTCAGTTTCGGGTGCCTTGCTGGCAGGGGATCATTCAATAGCATTTGGATATACTACTAATCTTTGATTGAACCCTCCTCAGCCTTTAGATTATCTCAAAAGCAAAGCATTGCATCTTAGCCCTTTGATTTACTGCCACCAAAGAATGGAAGGTTGTATTGCATGCTCCAGACCTTCTGGAGAAGATTCTCCTATTTTGGCAGCACCCTGTGATCATTGGACGCGTGTCTTGGGGACCAACCAGCTATTTACTAGCTGCTGAATTTCGGGTGTGCTATACCGAGCCTCATCACGGCTTAACTTGGTACTGCCTTGGTTAATGCACCCTAGAGTATGGCATATCGACAGAGAATATTGTTTATACCCTTCTCTCATGTGCCCAAGCTCAATTTATCGCATAGGCAGCTGGATGTGCAGCACCACCATTAATCGGGTCTGACATGGTTCGGGTTCATGGTGCCAATAAAATTGGCACTCCTTAAACCAAATTGGCATTCCATACACCGTCGTGTAGGCATCTAGAGTGTTCTTCTCGAGTTTCAAAGCTTAAAATGCTCTTAGTCTCGAGTTTCCAATTTTGATTTGCTCTTCTTTCTCGGCCTAATTGAAGCTTCGTTGATAGCAACTGAACTCAAAGTTTCGGTCAAGAGAACAGGGATAGAGGTGCTCTCTAGTCCCAGGTAAAGGCTTATACAGAGCTCCAACCTTTAAAACCCTAGTTTAAGCTTCATCTTTCGCTGAAATCGGGAGGGGGAAGGAGGAAGAGAGAGCTGACAATGGGGGCCCACTGTCGGTCTCTCTTGGGTTAGGCCAATCATATTTTAATTTTTCGCAGTTGCCTTCACTGGACTCGGCCTTTGGTGAGCCGCGCAGGGAGGTAAGTGTCGGCGTACAGGCGCCTGGTCCATTATAGTTGAAGGGGTCAAAAACCCGGATTTAAATCCCCAGCGACATCTAGTCGCCTACGCATAGTCTCGGTGCACTGTAGGCCGCCTCACTGGCGACTCGGTGTACGGGTTTAGGCTTAGAGCACCATGTTCTTTCATCTTTAGGTAGTAGCGAAAAGAAACTCTAGTGGCTGACAGGTGGGTCCTCCCCCGTTTAGAACTCATTTGCACCCCCAATTTGTACCCAAAGTACTTAGGTCAAATGCTATAGGTACCCCGTGCCATGTGGCATCATGCATAATTTCTGCTTTGTAAATTCAATGTTTTTTGCGATTATTTTGAGTTAGGAACTGTGTGAGATATCAAAATTCATGATTATTCGAGTAGAATCTAATCATAAATTTGATTTAAATAAATTCCAATCCCTATTTTATGGTAATGGGCCAAATTAAAGCATGGTTGACCTTTTTAGTTGACCCTTTGTATAGTTAAATGGCATTTCATCCAAATGACTAGAGTCTTGACTTTTTAGGGTCAAACAAATGCCCCCCACCTGGGTGAGGTGCGAAGACCTTAGGATTGAACAGCTTAGCCAGGTGCCCCCAGTGTTCCTCTTGAACTTTATGGAATCCTTTCTGAGTTGCTTCTCTTGTTTGAATCTCAGGCGTTGGAACTCCATATTGGACATTGAGCTCGGAAGCGGGTCTGATCATCTTCTTCGATCACATCTACTTCAAGAAGGTATGTTATCTTTATCTCATCTTGCTAATACTTGCATGGTTGGGTGAGGGCTGAATGTGCGTTCTTCGGGGTTTGCCTGAGCAATCGGTCCCTTGCTCATACATTGGGGGCTTCAGACAGTGACTGTACTCCAAACTCACATTCATGGGGAAAACCTGTCTAACCGAGGAGGGATTACAGACAGGGGAACTCTATCTCTGATCTAGTATGGGAACCATGCGGGTAACTTGCAAAATTGAGGGTTTAGATAAAATGACCTCCTGGTTGTAAGTATAATCTTGGATTTTGATCCAGTTTTTCTCGTATGCTTCTCGGTGGGGTCTTTGGCTAACCAGGGTTGGTTTTAGCTGTATCTCGGGGTCTTCTTGGCATATCAGGTTGGGATTTGGTTTTGGTTGTAGTTTAAAGTCTCCTCGGACTGTTGGTGTAGTTTAAAGTCTTCTTAGACTATTGGTGTAGTTTAAGGTCGTTTCGGACCATGGGGCTAGTTTAAGGTCGTTTCGGACCATGTTTGTAGTTTAAAGTCATTTCGGACCATTGATGTGGTTTAAGGTCTTCTTAGACCACGTGGGTAGTTTAAGGTCATTTCGGACCATGCTTGTGGTTTAAGGTTATTTCAGACCGTTGGTTTAGTTTAAAGGTCATTTCGGACCCTTGGGGTAGTTTAAGGTCGTTTCGGACCACTCCCTCTTTACGGGTTTTAGTTTAGGGTCTTTTCGGACCATTGGTGTAGTTTAAGGTCGTTTCGGACCACTCCCTCTTTACGGGTTGTGGGATCCCTAGCAGGGTTCTCCAGCGTTCTGACCCTCCTCCCCAGAGGGTTTCTCGCGTAAGGAAGAAACGTAAGGCTAGCTCTTCTGCTCCAGTCATAGAGGCAGATGTCTGGCCAGGTATTACTAGCCTTATTTCCTTTTATCCCATCACTTTTGTGTCTTTGCAGGGCCAGGTCAGGGTGTTACAGGTTCCTCTGACATTAGGGCAGGAGGGGTCGTCGACTGCCCCCAGGGTGTCTCTGCGACTGTGGAGCCTTACTTGGCTGTGGTACCTTACGGCACCTTCCTTTAGGTTCCATCTCATGGGTTCATCGTGAGAGTGCGCGCCTTCGAGCCCACTCTTTGTATGTGTATTTTGGTTTTGGTTGATTATGTTTGGACAAACATATTTGCGGTAGATGTTTGCTTTTGCAGCTTTCTCATTCTCCTTCTTGTTTCTCTTTTTGGTTGATTTATTCGAATCTTCTCTGACCGGGTTCTAAGCGATCAAATAGATTCGTCTAAATCGGTTTTCTCCCTTATTCTCCTTCTTTCTCTTTTTGTCTACGAGTCCTACAAGTCTTCTCCAATCGGGTTCTAAGCGATCGGATAAACTTGTCTAACTCGATTTTCCTCCTGAACCTTCCAAGTCTTCTCCAATCGGGCTCTAAGCGACCAGATGTACTTGTAGAGTCAGGGCTTAATCCTGAATCTTCTGAATCTCCCCTGTCGGGCTCTAAGCGACAAGGCATCTTCATTGAACTCAGGCTGCATCTTAAACCTTCTGTGTCTGTTCAATCGGGTTCTAAGTGATCAAACGTCTTCAGCCGGCTCAAGGTTTGGCCATGCGCCGTCCCACTTGGGGGGAGTCAAAGCGGCGACATGGTTTCGTAAAACCGTACCACTTAAGGGTAACTTTGGTCGTACAGGGACCCGTTAAGGTCGAATTTTCATGCGCTAACTTCAGCGCGCATGATTTCGTATAAACCGTCCCACTCAATGGCGAAGAGTGATACCGGCCATACGGGACCCGTTAAGGCCTGATCCCCACACACAATATCCCCACGAAAGGGATACCCCGGCATGTGTGACTATGTAAAACCGTTCGGCTCAGAGACTTCATTGGTAATACGGGACCCGTTAAGGTCGAATCTTCATGCGCTATCTTCGGCGCGCATGATTTCGTATAAACCGTCCCACTCAATGGTGTAGAGTGATACCGGCCACACGGGACCCGTTAAGGTCGGATTTTCATGCGCTAACTTCGGCGCACATGATTTCGTATAAACCGTCCCACTCAATGGCGTAGAGTGATACCGGCCACACGGGACCCGTTAAGGTCGGATTTTCATGCGCTAACTTCGGCGCACATGATTTCGTATAAACCGTCCCACTCAATGGCGTAGAGTGATACCGGCCACACGGGACCCGTTAAGGTCGGATTTTCATGCGCTAACTTCGGCGCACATGATTTCGTATAAACCGTCCCACTCAATGGCGTAGAGTGATACCGGCCACACGGGACCCGTTAAGGTCGGATTTTCATGCGCTAACTTCGGCGCACATGATTTCGTATAAACCGTCCCACTCAATGGCGTAGAGTGATACCGGCCACACGGGACCCGTTAAGGTCGAATTTTCACGTGCTGCCTTCGTTAAAAGGGCGACATAGGCAACATCAGCACGCATTACTTATGTAAAACCCGTTCTGCTCAGAGGCTTCATTGGTCGTACGGAACCCGTTAAGGTTGAGTGTTTTACGCTTCTCCATGAGGTTGATGCGACATAGCGAAGCGACGCTTCTTTTGCGAGTGAAGTTTAGCTTGCTTGTCATTGGTTTCATTCTAGTGTTTGAAGGGTATCCTCTGGTTTCGGGTTCGGCTGTCACCCGTGGGACTTTAATCAACAGGGTATGCTGAATTTATACTTGGATCTTAGGGTATTCGCTTGTCATTCATGGGATTTTGGAGGGTTTACTTGTCAAATCATGGGTTTTAGTCTTTGGAGTCAAAGGTTTTTGTTCTTAAATTCTAGTTTGGGTTGCAGCCTGTGGAGCATTAGTCCATAGGCGTATCATTCATGGTTGTTGACTTGGCGCGAGGCCTTCTCTTGTAGAGGTCGGTTTGGTGAGAACCCGATTAGGGCTACTGCCTTTGGGCTCTCAGTTTCTCTTATTCTGGGCCGTGATAATTGTTTTAGTGCTCACGTGGCCTAGGCACAACATCAAAGCCTTATTTTGTTCGGCACAAATATATAAAGCCTGCTCGTCTCTTTATACGACTGGATAGACGAGCGTACCAGTGACAATTGTTTAAAGGGCACAATCTTGACAAAGCCCATTTTGTGCTTGAGGCTTTCTTAGTGGGCTTTCCATCTCTCCACTCTTTTTATGTTGTTGTGTGATTTAGGTGCATGCGTGCACTTTGTTTGAGGGTGGCGCCTTATTCACTCCTCTCGTGCCTTCTTGAATAGCCTATGTGGTATCAATCCTTAGGCAAGGGTATCGCAGGAAATGCGAACACCATTGTTTTGAAAACTTTGTTTTAAAAGGGATTTTGTGCCTTCAGAATTTAAATAGTCTAAACGACCACTTTCTTTAATCTTTTGATTTTATTTGAGATATCATCATTAGGCACTCCATTGTTTAAAGGACAATGAAGAAACCTTGTCTCTCCTTTTTTCGAACTGGGAAGATAGACAAAACCAGTGACGGTTGTTTCAAGGCACAACGCCAAAGCCCATATTTTGTTTAAAGTACAAAATTTAAAACTTGTTTGTCCATATTCAGAACTGGCTGGACAAACTTTGCCAGTGTTAATTGTTTAAGGGTACAAACTTAACAAAACCCATTTTGTGGCGAAAGGCCTTTATGGATTTTGTGGATTGTTAGGGGACCTTACTTTTTCGCTCGAGACAGTTTCACTCATGCTGTAATTTGGCCCTTTTATTCGTAGAGGTTTTCACTCGTGTATAATCGTTAGGATATTTTATTTATAGACATCGGAATTTAGGTTTTGTTGGACTTTTGGGCATTTGTGGAATTTTTATTTGGAATGTTTTATTGGCAGATCTTAGAACTTGGGTTTCATCGGAGCCTGAGATATTGGTGGGGTTTATTAGAGATCGTGAAGTATAATTTGAGGAGGAGATCTCGTCGACTCTTCTATGATCAGGCTTGAGAACTCGCAGTTGAGTTGGTTTGAGAAATAGTGACCGAGGCGGTACTTTGTGTATTCGGTTTTCCTTCCTCCAGTGACATAGATGAAGATAGATCGTCATAACCATCGACTCCCTTGCGGCAGCGCATCCTTGTTGGAGAAGTTGACGGTGGGGGAACCCGGGCCTGGATATATGCCATATCCCATCCTCACTGTCGGTGTGAGCGCCATGGTCTCCCAGTTGCTGGGAATTGTTCTTTGAGCAGCCATTAGCGTAGAGTCTGATTAAGGTAGAGAGAGTTGGTGGTTCGAAGATATCGACCTCTTTCAAGGGTGGGGTATATATACCATTCCCCTCTTGGGCGCAGCGGTATCCCACGCACCCCTTCATGCGCATTATTGTCTTCATCGTGGCTATAGTGGGGTGGTTTCTTAGAAGTGACGGTTTACGAGCCACTTTCATTTTCTTGGCAGAAGTCGCTTGAATCACCATCCTTAGGTTTCTTTGATGATCTGCGCTTTGAATGAGGTTTGGAATTTTCGCCTTTCCTTTTGGAAGTTTGCTTGGCTTTTTCTTTCTTCTTTTGTTCCTCATTCTCCATGATACACTTACAGGAGGTGCAAAACCAATTGAAGAATCTTTTATCGTATCCAGAACTTATCTTTCTTCCGGTGGCGCATTTGGTACATGAGTACCTAGTGCATCGGTCGCAATTGAACATGACGTAATAATCGTCTACTTCATCGCAGCTCATGCATTTGCCTTGCTTTGTGCGACCATTACCACTATGATCCTCTTTCTCTTGAGGTGAATCATATTCTGAGTCGGTGGACCTCTGAGAGGCCATATAGCACTCAGCTTCTTGTTCTTCTTCCGAATTCTCTTCGTTTTGAATTCTTTGGCTTTGGGGTTGACTTTGCATCCTAGGTGCTTGATATTCTCGAAGATACTTCCCTTTAATAGGTGGCGCGAATCTGTTTCCGTTGCTTTCTCGCAACCTATAGGTGTCTCGCCCCAAGGCTTGCTCGACAATGTAGGGTCCCTTCCATTCGATTCGAGCATGACCATCTTTGGATGGGTGAGATTGGCTGAGCATGGATACCATGTCCCCTACTTCGAATTGCGAAGGTACTTCGCTTTTGGGGACATACTTCATCTTTTGCTTCCCTTTTTCTTTGTTAGGAACCGGGGCATGAATCCCTTCTAAATGGGCTACCACAGCAAGTGGTAAGGTTCCTTCTTGCCTTTTATTTTCTAAGAGGTCCTTGAAGATCCAGCAGTCATCGATGGTGTGACCAAGGATACGGTGATATGGGTAGAAGTCGGGTTCGTTGACCTTACTTGCTTGCTCCGGGCGTTTGCATACTGGCAAGTTGAGGCCCTTTTGCATCATTAGGTCAAACGCTTTAGCAACTTTATCTCGCCCAAACGAGTATGTCTTGTTCTTAAGTTCTGTTAATGTACTCCTTTCTCTCGGTATCACCGGAATAGGTGTCTTCATTTCAAAGGCTGTATTTGCTGAATCCGTATGGGTTTGTCCCTTCGTGGATTGGAATTTCAAGTAATCTTTTAGGAGTTGAGCCAGTAGGCCTTCAAGCGGGAAAGGCTCAGGCGTGGGTACTGGGGACAGCGATTCTATACTTCCTTCGTTTTCTTTTGGTCCTGATACCCATTTACCTTTGAAGCAACGCAGGCAGCTCCATTTGGGGGTTTTATCACTACCTTGGGGATGTTCCCTAAACCTTGTGCAAGGGGGATGGCACACGGCCCCACACTCGGCACATGAAGTCATTACTGATGTCTCTCCTGGTCTATCGCATACGCTACATGCGACAAACAATGATTGATCATCTTCAGCTTCTATTACATGACATGATGCTTTAGAGGTTCTTTGGTTATTGTTTGGTTGTGGTTGCTTAGGCTCGGAATGCATATCCAAACCTTTCATTTGTCTCAACAGGTCTTGGAAGGAGCGTGTATTGGTCAGGTTTGGTTCGGGTTGCTTTGGAGAGGCATAGATGAAGGGATTTCTCCCTTGACTTCTCCCACGGCCTCTGCCATGACTGCTTCTTAAAGCCGCTTCTAAATTGGCATAGTTAGCTTTCCTTTGAACTCGTCTTAGGTCACAAGTCGGCGACTCATTATCGCTGCCGCTGTCACTGAAATACTGTGTAGGGCGACATTTGGAGTCGTCATATTCATCACTAGATTCTTCATACCCGAGCCCTCGAGTATTTCTTGGTTTTCCGTTCGGTCCTATGATTGTAGGATTACGGTGAGTCAATATCCGGTCGAATCGCTTTGTCATAGCGTAGGTCGGAGACATGGGGCTCATGTTGGCAAGAATCCTAGTTAAGCTTTTGGGACAATATGGTAGGAGAGGTACTTCCATCTTGTCGGACATAGTTTCGTCTTCTGAGGGCCACTCATCGTTGTTCAGCACCAATGACCGACTTCTCCCGTCGGATGCTCTATAGAATACAATAGGCTTGTGCCTAAAGATTCCTTCTTCGGTGACCTCTTCTTTAGGCGGCACTATGAACATTACCATCTCTTGGATTTGGTTTACTTCCCTTGGCGTGAGTTCCTTGTGATGGTTTTCAGGTATCCTTTCAATCATTAACGAGGACTGACTTGCTTCTCCCTCGTCTTCCGAGGGTATCACGTATGACGGGAGTATTCTAGCTTCATCGGCCTCTTCCCCTGACGAAGAGTCAGTATCGGCTCCGTACAGCCTTATTTTCTCATCCCGTTGTTTCTTCGAACATTCTTCCTTTAGAGCAGGTTTATCGAAGAAGTATTTGGCATCTTTTAGCCCTATTTCATGCACTTCAAACGGCTTAATTTCTCCATTGATTTGTTTGACTTCACTATCCTTTATGTATTTTACGCATTGATGCAAAGTTGAAGGGACGGCATTGTGATTATGTAGCCATGGTCGGCCTATCAATGCATTGTATGTGGTTTTCGCATCGATGATGTAGAATTTCATCCATTCTTGAATACCGCCAATATCGAAAGGCAAGCTAACTGCCCCCATGGATTGTTCTGTTTTGTGGTTAAATCCATGGATAGTGATCTTGTCCTTGGTGTGGAACTTAGCACTCAACGTGAGACGGTCCAACGTCCGCTTAGGCATTAAGTTGATGGAGGAGCCCGGATCGACTAGCATGCGGGTCACCTTTTGGCCATCACACTCACCAGTGAGAAAGAGTGGTCTATTGTGATCAGGCGTGCCTATAAGCAAATCGTTGTCGCTAAAGGTGATGGTTGGATTCTTGTTGTCCATTAGCGCTACCTCTTGTATTTTCTTTTCGGCGAAGTGGGCTTGAAATTCTTCAGGGTTTTGGAGCGCGTATATAAGCACTTCTCTCACCTCAGCGGACATCATCAAGATGTCGAATACACTGATTGCGGCTGGTATTCTCCTCAGTTGTGCGAGGATATTGTAATCTTGCACCATGTATTTCTTAGGAATTGGTTCGTCTTGTGCCGCGGATTCTTTCCCTTTCGCTTTGGCCTTCGACCTCCCAACTTCATCTTCTTGTGGAGGCTGGCGTTCGGGGATATATGTACCCGAGCGGAGCACTGCTTGACAATCGGGTTTCTTGGTCTTGACAAAGATGACTTCGCCGTCATCTGAGTCACTCGAGGAGCTTCCTCCGTAGACAACCACATTGCACATCTCATGGTCATCGTTATTGTTTTCGCTTTCCTGAGGAGCTCTGCTCGTTTCCCCTTTCTCAGCCTTGAGGCCCAACATCAGGGCCAATACATCTTCTGTTAAGAAGTCTAGGAGAGTTAGTGGTAGCGGGGTACCTTGTTTGTGACTCTCTAGTGTTTGTATGTGCCTTTGAATTTCAGAAGGCGTAGGTAATTCCATTGGTTTGGGCAACTTCTTGCCCTTTTGGCTTCCATTCTTGTTAGGTTTGCGGTGGATGACCCGTCTTGGGGTCCTTGGTATTATGGGATTCAAATCGTTATCCCATTTGACTTGAGGTTCCTTCAGGAGTTGTTTCAGCAACTTTTTAGTTTTCTTGGAGAGGTGGAATTCCCATGTTTCGTCTGCGGGATTTTCCAATCTCCTTTCCTCAACCATCTCGCAATGAGAGACAACATTAACCTGTTCGTGAGGCGCGGGTTGTTGTACGGCACTTGGTGCTAACTGTAGGCGACCCTCTCGAATTCTTCTTTCTATCAAGTCTTTAAAGACCCAACAGTCTTCTATTTTATGACCTACCAACCTATGATATGGGCAATAGTTGGGGTGATCAACCTGATTCACTTGGTCGGGGCGCTTGCTTGGGGGTAATTCCATACCGTCTTCCAAGGCTTGTCTGAAAATCTTTGATGTCTTCTCCTTTTTGAAGGAGTATTTCTTGCCTTTTTGTTCCTCCAATGTCTTGAAGTAACGACCATCTTGGTTATTACGAGAGATTGGCTGAGCGGGTTGGCTATCAACTTGCCTTGTCTCTTCGTCGGAAGAGTCAGAATCCCTGTCCTCGGCTTTGTTGGTTTTGTTAGCTTTGACAGCGTATACAGTCTTCGATTCTTTCTTCCTTGGAAAGTCCCTTCTTGGCTTAAAGGAAGTAGACGACCTCTCTTCTATGTCCGTTTGCCCCAATCTAGATACGGTATCTACCAGATCTTGATAACTGTTGGGGTTGGCCACGATTAACATTTCTTTCATCTTGCCGGAGGTACTTCTTATGAGTAAATCAACTGCCTCCCTTTCGGGTATAGGATGACTTGACTTATTGCTCATGTTTCTCCAGCGATTGATGTATGCCAAAAGAGTTTCGTTTGGCTCTTGCTTGGCCCATGCCAAATCAGCGAGTCTTATTGGACTGCTCGCGGTGGCGAACCTATTTATGAAGGCACGCGCCATTTGGTCCCAGGATCTTATGCTTCCTGGCTTGAGAGAGCAATACCACTGGAACGCTGGTCCTGAAAGACTTCTAGCAAATTGGCGACAGAGGAATGCTTCTTCTCTCGAAGAGTCCCCACATTGGATCATGAAGTGGCTGACGTGTTGTTCTGGTCCCGTCTCATCCGTTCCACTTCCTGAGAACTTAGAGAATAAAGGGACAGTGTACGTTGGGGGGTATTTTGGTATATCGAATTCGGGAGGGTACGATTTCCCTATTCACAGTGCTGTCTCTTTTGGGGCAATTCCCATTTCTTGTAACTGACGGCTGATCATTCCTTGGACATCGATCGCAGTAAAGATTGGGGAGGTTTCTCGCCTTTCGTCTTCCCAATGTACCCTGCGTCTTTCTTCGGGGTTTGGTCTTTCGGTCCTTTCAAGCCTGTTTATAGGGTTGGACCGACTTGACGTCTCTCCTCTTTCGAGTTCGGAGTTAGCGAGGCCTTTCCCTCGGATTTCAGCTATCAACCCTCGTTCCCTTTCGTGGGATTGATGTATCTCAGCCCTAAGATTTTGTATCTCGGCTTGCATTTGGTTGAAGGCGGATAACATTTGTTCTTGCGTTTGTGTACCGGTTTGACTTTCACCAGCACATGGAGAAGTTGCCAAGACAGTATGGAAGTTACCTAATACTGATCCATCCATGCGACCTATATCTGAACCACTCACAGTTTTGGGTTCGGTGTTTATGGGAGGGAGGCAAGCTGCATCAGACTTCTCCTCATCGTCACCCGGATTTTCGACTATGGGGTCTTTCCCTTTTCTTACCATGCATACGGTGGGATTAGAGGGCTCGACAGGTTGGTCGTCTTCCTCTTCGAGGTCTTCATTAATTGTTATCATGAAGACCATCGCTTCTTCTTCTAGTTTAGGGTGTGTTTCAGTAACCCTTCGCTTCTTTTGAGTGGCATTTGGCGCCACTATTGTCAAACTTCCAGTGTTGAGGGGGTGCGGATTTATTCGTGCCCCCAGCCTATCATGTACACTGGCCGGTCTTCTTAGAATTTGAGGGGTTTGATTTAATCCCTCGTTATTTGAGCTTTGAGAGGTGCTTGCACGCATCTCTCGACGGAGTTTCGGTTTCAGCGAGGCATCGTGAGGTGCCCCCAGCCTTGGGGATGAGAATGTTGGTTTTGGTTTTGGGAGGAAGGCACTGTCATGTGCCTTAGGTTTCGAGGCCGGGAATGTCAGCCTTGATTTGATTGAGGGTTGGGCATCATTAGATGCCCCCAGCTTTTGAGCTGGAAACGTCAATCTAGACTTGACGGAAGTGAACGTAGGGGCTTCGAGTGCAGGGTGTACGTAGTATCGGCTCCTGCGCTGTTTCAGCACGCGAAGCTGCTTGTGGGCCCTATGAATGGCCATAGCGGTGTCATCAACCATTTGGCGGTTGGTGTTTATTTCTTTCGGTTTATGGATGAATGAGATGGTTTGAGGGATTTCTCCCGCTGCACGTATGTGTGCAGTAGAAGAGTTCCTTCTCAATATCCTCAGCGGGGAGAATGAGTTGCTGGTGGGAAGGGCTGGTTGAGCTACCAGCTCATTCTGATAAGCTTGAAGATTTCTTTTCTTGGTGACCGACAGAGGGGTCACGTAAGTTGGGTTGACTTTGGTTGTCTTCTTAGACGCGCGCCTCCTTGCACGTCTAGTTTTGGAGAGTGGAATGAACGTCTTGCCGTCCATTCCTTTGGGGGTGAGAAAGTAGCATACTTCCTCGTCATCCTCGATTTCCTCCTCGGTGATAGACCCGAGAGACAGCTGCTCATTCATCGGAGCAGGAACGGGGGCCTCGAACGCCCTGATTTCATCGACGGGGACCGCAAAAGTCCCAAAATAGACCACCTCCTCACCAGCAGGGAGGCTGGTAACTTGAGCGAACGAGCGTGCGTTGGTCGCGGTGTAAGCCATTCCTGCAAACAAGCAAACTCAAGATTTCATTAGTCAATTTTCATATGTAACTTCATACATGAGTGTTAGCCCAATTATTCAATCCATAGGCGTCGATATCGAATATAAAAGGAAATGACATAACTCAAGCGGTCCAATAACTCATTGTTTGAGTGTGGTGAAGTCATTGGCTACTTGAGTACGCTCCTTTTATCTTCGTATCGGATCCCGAACCTGTGAGGAGGAGAATGTCCCACCGGGCGTGCCAAAACCTGTAGGGTGCAGAAAGTTGCACAGCTGGTATGGAAGGTGTGTGTATATGTATTTAAATGTCTCATGGTTCAATACTCTCGATTGGTTAAAGAACATCGAACTTGAGACATTCATTTCTTTCTTCCTGCTATTCCTTCCGGTTCACCCTCGACAGACCTACGATTCATAGTCGGTCCATCGAGAGAGTTTAATGATTGTGGGGACGTTTAACTCCCAGCGGGCGCAAGCCCCCGCTGTTAATTACATCAGATGACCCTTCCAAGCCATACTGAATACCTCGTTCATTCCGGGATTTGAAGCCTATTTGTTGTGAATTGAATAAAGGGGCTAAAAGGGGAGAACTCATGTACTTGGTCTTTTTGTGTTCATTTGATTATCATTGTTTTAGGTATTTAATTAATATGTGCGCATGAGATGCAATGAATATCATTAAAATATATTTACCATACTCTTTTATTTATTTTTTTTTTAGAAACATATTTGCATTTAAAAATATACTTGTGCTTTAAATGATTTAAATGTGAGAAAAATGGAGAAAAGGGGGGCATTTTGGTCATTTTTCAGGTTGTATGATGTTTGGTTATGATTGATTTTGATTTGGGGACATGAAGGATTTGATTTGGGTTCATTTGGAGTTGATTTGAGTTGATTTGGATTTGAAACGAAGAAGTTATGGCCAAAAGGGACTGAAAAGGGCTTATTTGTGAGGTTTAAAACTTTCCAGGGACCTATTTGTAAAGCTGGAAAGGCTGAGAATTGTGATTCGGGTTTTTAGCAAGGTTTGAAGTGAGAATTGGGCTTCCAGGGACCTATTTGAAGAGTTTTTAGGCACCCAGGGGCTTATTTGAAACTATCCAAGGACTGCGCTGTGAAGAAGTTTTATCAGGGGGACCTCTTTGTAAAAGGCTTTTCTTTTTATTATTTCTGGGCTTAGAGATTGTAATTGGGCTTTAAGATTAGTGTCTGGGCTTTTGAAATATGTGCAGAAGGTTTTAAGATTCACTCAGTGCTTCAAGATATGTGCAAGTCAAAGGATTTGAGTTATGGATTTCAGGATGAGCTTTAAGATTCGTGCAAAGGTTTCGGAGTTTATTCGGATTTCGGTTTATCCCGACATGTGGGCCCCTCTGACAGGAGTTTGTTTATTTGTTGAACTTCGGCGCCGAGCCCTTGGATCTCTCCCTCGCATCAAGATTGGGATTTTTTATTTAAACTTTATGTTTTGGCGCCGAGATCAATCGGTCAGGGCTGCTTCAAGGATCGTGCGAGGCAGGGATGAATCGGGTATAGAACCCGATTTAGGGTTTAATCCGCTAGCTGCTCCGGCAGGGTTCCCGGTCACGGCAAGGCTGGCGGAGGGTACCACCGGGATCGCCTCAGGCTTGGGGTTCTATCGGACGCGTTGTTGGCAGTGGTTGATCACCGGAGAGAGGTGGTACACGGCTAGCTTCGGATTTCGGTACCGGTGGAATTACGAACTGATTTCATTGATTGTCTTGTGTTTTTCTTCGATTACTCATCCCTTTGGCGTTGCTTGAGCATGAGAAAGCTTTATGTGAGGTTAATTTCTCATTCTATCAAGGTTTCAAAGACCTTCTGACCTTAGCCCCTCGGTTTGGTACCGGTTTTGCATTGATATACCAATCCTTAGTTTGAGAAGTGCATTTGGGACCGATATGTTGTAGTCTTGAGCACGTCTGGAGGGTATTAGGAGAGCATCAATGTTGAATGGAATCGAACTTGAGCATGGTGCTTGGATTTGAGCTTCGGGTTTGGATTGATCATGAAGTTCATGTCACTTTCTCTCCATTTCTCATGAATTTCATTAATAAATATGCATGATTTTCATATTTTTATTGTAATATAACATCTCAGGAATAAACTCATAAGGTTTGGGAATTTTTATACCTTTATTTCTATTTTTAAGAGGAGCAGAAAACAGAGGGGTGTAAATGCAAATGTACATGCTGCAGTTTTCTCATTTTCTGACATCCAACTTTGAAAATGGCTAGAAAATAGTAGAAAAATCAGAAAGATGCAAAATTTGAGTCTAAATGGATTGTTTTTATGTCCTCTATCTTCCTATTCAAACAGATTTTTGATTTGGGTTTTTGATCAGCCTGCACTGGCTGATCTGTACCAACATGTCATTTGGGCATTTTCTGTGCTTATGTTATTTCATTGATCATGGTATTTTGTCCTAAAATGCTGTGAATGAAAGATTGCATCAAGGAAGAAATAAAAGGGGTGCTAGCATCACATATGTCATTTGCTAGCAATAAAATTTATGCATATAGGTCCTTGGTCATTTGCATATTCATGTAAAAGGGTCTTTGAGCATCATGTCATGGGGATTGAAATTACCCTCTTCTCATTTGCCCTCTCCTTCTAGTAATCATGCATCTAGGTCCTTTGAAAAGTAATAAAATTCATAATATGGAAAAAGATGTGATAAAACATCAATTCTTCACATATTACTCCTTTTATTCCTCTTTTATGCATTGAAGTCCTTTAAAAAGTTCAAAATGACACAATTAGGGAGATGTAGTTAAACATCAATCCCCATCATGTCAATTAATTTAAATTCCCTTTTTTCATTTTGTTATGCACTTTTAATTTAATTTTCATATTAAAAGAATTATATAAGAAATTAATATTCAAAGGATGTAGCTAAACATCAACTTTGATATCTCTCCCTTTTATATTTCTTAGAATATGAAAATGTCACTTTTATTATTTATATTTATGTGATTATGTGTTTTATTATTTTCCTTTGCAATATAAAATAAAGAAAGGGGAAAAAAGAAAAAAAGAAAGAAATAAAGGGAAAGAGGAGGTAGAAAATAAAAGTAAAGAGGAAAAATGATAAATTTCGACATTTTTTGTATTTTTATTTTTATAAAGATCACCAATAAGAAAGATGCAAATAACACATTTTTATTATGTACATTTATATATATATATTTCTTTAAAAGGAAAGAAGATGCAAAAGAAGAAATGAAACATTTTTATTGATCATCAAGCTATATATTTCTTTTGTTTTTCCTCATCCTAAGATGAACTAGAAATTATATAGCCCTCACATCCATGGTTTTGAGAGTAAAAGAAAAAGGAAATAGAAGATGAGAACAAGATCAAACAAAGAACAAACAAGAAAGCCATTAAAAAGAAAACTCTTTATTCCAACTAAAATAGCATATATACAGATCATTGCTCAGCTTTGAGCTTACATTTTTCAAGGTATTAATTACCTTTCTTTAAAAGCTTGAAACTTTGCAACTTCTAACTTAAACTCTCTTTGAAAATGGAAGTTTCTTTCTTGATTCTTGCACAGAGGGTTTTCTGGAGAAGAAGATGTATATCTAGCATTCATTTGAGGTGCCTTATATAAGGCAGGCATGGGTTTAGGGTTTAGGGTTCTGCTGAGGTGGCTACCATCATGCACACCAGGTGTTTGATGTGTGGTCTTAATTAATTCATTCAGTTTCGGGTGCCTTGCTGGCAGGGGATCATTCAATAGCATTTGGGTATACTACTAATCTTTGATTGAACCCTCCTCAGCCTTTAGATTATCTCAAAAGCAAAGCATTGCATCTTAGCCCTTTGATTTACTGCCACCAAAGAATGGAAGGTTGTATTGCGTGCTCCAGACCTTCTGGAGAAGATTCTCCTATTTTGGCAGCACCCTGTGATCATTGGACGCGTGTCTTGGGGACCAACCAGCTATTTACTAGCTGCTGAATTTCGGGTGTGCTATACCGAGCCTCATCACGGCTTAACTTGGTACTGCCTTGGTTAATGCACCTTAGAGTATGGTATATCGACAGAGAATATTGTTTATACCCTTCTATCATGTGCCCAAGCTCAATTTATCGCATAGGCAGCTGGATGTGCAGCACCACCATTAATCGGGTCTGACATGGTTCGGGTTCATGGTGCCAATAAAATTGGCACTCCTTAAACCAAATTGGTATTCCATACACCGTCGTGTAGGCATCTAGAGTGTTCTTCTCGAGTTTCAAAGCTTAAAATGCTCTTAGTCTCGAGTTTCCAATTTTGATTTGCTCTTCTTTCTCGGCCTAATTGAAGCTTCGTTGATAGCAACTGAACTCAAAGTTTCGGTCAAGAGAACAGGGATAGAGGTGCTCTCTAGTCCCAGGTAAAGGCTTATACAGAGCTCCAACCTTTAAAACCCTAGTTTAAGCTTCATCTTTCGCTGAAATCGGGAGGGGGAAGGAGGAAGAGAGAGCTGACAATGGGGGCCCACTGTCGGTCTCTCTTGGGTTAGGCCAATCATATTTTAATTTTTCGCAGTTGCCTTCACTGGACTCGGCCTTTGGTGAGCCGCGCAGGGAGGTAAGTGTCGGCGTACAGGCGCCTGGTCCATTATAGTTGAAGGGGTCAAAAACCCGGATTTAAATCCCCAGCGACATCTAGTCGCCTACGCATAGTCTCGGTGCACTGTAGGCCGCCTCACTGGCGACTCGGTGTACGGGTTTAGGCTTAGAGCACCATGTTCTTTCATCTTTAGGTAGTAGCGAAAAGAAACTCTAGTGGCTGACAGGTGGGTCCTCCCCCGTTTAGAACTCATTTGCACCCCCAATTTGTACCCAAAGTACTTAGGTCAAATGCTATAGGTACCCCGTGCCATGTGGCATCATGCATAATTTCTGCTTTGTAAATTCAATGTTTTTTGCGATTATTTTGAGTTAGGAACTGTGTGAGATATCAAAATTCATGATTATTCGAGTAGAATCTAATCATAAATTTGATTTAAATAAATTCCAATCCCTATTTTATGGTAATGGGCCAAATTAAAGCATGGTTGACCTTTTTAGTTGACCCTTTGTATAGTTAAATGGCATTTCATCCAAATGACTAGAGTCTTGACTTTTTAGGGTCAAACAGTACTGACCTTGGCCCTGCGTGTAACGCACCAACCGCATTTTTCCAGCTTTCTCCCAACGTTTTCTGATCTTCTGCAAAACCCGGTCAGACAGAACCTGTCCCTTGTCTTGTAATTCCATTGCTCGCTGACGCCGCTGAACAAACCATCTGTTGCACGTGTAGAACGTATCCTCCACTATGGCACAAACAGGCAATCTACGACTCGTTCGGAAGACATTGTTGAGCGACTCGGAGCCGTTTGTTGTCATGATACCAAACCGGTATCCTCCGTCACAGGTTTGGAAAATTTTCTCATAATTGGACGGCTCCATCACATCATTAGGACGTACTTTGCCCACTCTCTTTAAATACGCATTGCACTACGGATTTAGCTGCACAAAAACAAAGGGGTGTTATTTCATTTTCATAAAATTCTTATAAGATAATTAAACGAAATGTTATAAGTTAGACATACATGAGCAAACTCTTCGAACATCTCTTTCAATCTTCTCGGCTTCTTCCTCTTTGCTCCTTCCCTGAACCTCCATCCGTACCATCTGTCTCCTCCACAGTTCTTGACCAGGTTGTCAGCAACATGCTGCATACAATACATGTGCACAAAAAGCTCGGGAGGCCACCCGTATTCAGCTGTCAGTGCAGCTTTGATCCCCTTGTGCTGGTCCGATATGACACATACAAATCTACTACATCCGAGCACTTCATTCCTCAACCACTGCAAGAAAAAATCTCAATTCTCAGTATCCTCCTGCCGCACAATTGCAAATGCAATAGGCAACAATTGGTTCTCGGCATCGTAGCCGCAAGCTATCAAAAGCCTCCCCTCATATCGCCCAGACAAGAAGCAGGCATCGATGCTGATCACTGGTCTCAGGTACTAGAATGCTGCAATGCATGGACCAAACGCCCAGGCTACGGCTCTGAACTGGGCAACACCTGGCATGATTAGTCCTGTTTCCTTATTCCGTACTGGGTTGGTCAGAAATTGGTGGGTCGAGCCGGGATTGTTGTGGCAAATTGCAAGCAACAGTGGTCTCAGCAAGCTGTATGAAATCTCCCAACTCCCAAATTGTCGGGCTATTGTCAGCTCACGGCCCCTCCACAGTCGGTTGTATTTAGGTGTCACATTCTTATACACAGACAAAACAATGTCTGCCACCGTCTGGATGCTCATACACGGGTCCTTTTTAATGGCGTTCTTAATGACATCGGCAATGAGTGCTGCCGTTAGACATTCGTGGTCGTCCCTCGTACTCTCAGTCCTACATGTGTGATCACTCAAAAGAGAGCAATGTTTCTTTTAATATTTATAAACTCGGAAATGCTATCGGTTCGGACTGCAAGCGCACAATCCTATCGAGTAGTATATTCGAGGTCGATCCACAGGGAATATTGGTTCAATGCTTTGAGCGATCGAATCACAATCTTTCGAAAGGCTAGACGAAATCTGAAAATTGAGAGATGTTTGTTGATCAATGTAAATTAGGAAACAATTAAAAGTAATTAAAATAAAGATAGAGATGAGGATTCCTAGGGTTTCGGCACACCATTGCCACTCAATCCGCCTTGACAATATATTCCTGTTGCGTCTGATTTCCTATTGTTGTTTTAATGAAAGACACCACATAGGTCACTGTGATTTATGTTACGCAAGAATGACAGATCTTTCACCGAGATTCTACATAGGACACTGCGATTTACCTTACGCAAATGTCTGATCTCTCAAATACCCTAAATTACTACATAGATCACTGCGAATTTCTTTACGCATGTGATAGAATTTGGTACGTGTTTTGTTGGTCTGGTTTATGGTTTCCCCGCTAAGGTTTTCTTCACATAAACCTAATAGATCTCAACGAGGCTAATTCATACAAATAGTTTCTCTTACCATTAAAGTACTGTCACTACCCTAACGGACTCAAACTAGATCATTGAAATTAGATGAAGAGATAATAAATCACAAAAGCATTTTAGCACAACAACAAGAAATCATAATCAACAGAAATATATATATCAAAACATCAAGAGTAACAAGGTTTACTGCCTAGCCCTAAGAAAAGGAACTTAGCCGCGGAACGGCATTGTTACAAGCACTCCTCTCTTCTCACTTTAATCAAATCTAACCCTAATTACAAAGATACTAATTCCTTCTTCCCAGGGGCCTTATATAGGAGTGGAGGGACGTGTAGAGGTTGAGTAGAGGCTAAGAAACTGATCTGGAAACAGCTGTCGGCAGTTATTCCCCAAGAGATGCCTTCGGATACGGACCGTATCAGGTGATACGGTCCGTATTAGGACCTTGGCAGTTAGGGTTTAATGCTTCCAGCGCTATCTTCTGGTCTGTGCTAGGCCTGGTCCGTATTGATCAATACTGGCCGTAACAGGGACTTAGTCGATGAGCGTCGCTGATCCGATTGACCCGATTCTTGCTCCATTTGGTGTAAAATAGTCCCAAAACTTGTTTCCTGCAATAAAACATAAAGAAGGGTGACAGTAGCCTTTTTCTCTAATTAATTAAACATAAATGTGAGAAAATATGTAAAACCTAAGCCAAAATCCTACGTAAATCATCATTATTTTGACTCTGATCACGCCTCCCAACTTGAATTGTTGCTTGTCCTCAAGCAACGACATCCCAGCTGGTCAAAGATTCGGTCTAGGTTAAACCATACAATCTCAAGGTCTTGTTTAAAAATTAAATTAGGGCTTAGATTTGGTACAATTGGCATGACAATAAAAATCTAGAACTTTAAAAATATTCATGATCTCTCCCTTGAACAATTTATTCACCCTATGATTGACCTCATTTTGCTTACCCTAGAAAAATTATTATTGGACAATTTACTTCACAAATATCCTTAAAATTGAGAGTATTAATTTCCCCTTCGATTATAAATGGATCCCTTCCAATCAATAGGAATTCTAATGATATAAATTTTGATTTTCCTTCCCAATTGATTGGAGCAAAGTATGACAACTAAGTGTGTTGGTACTTGTGACTATTTTTGAAAAATTAAATATGTACAAGAATTTAAATTTGGGAGGTTTTCTCGAGCCTATTGGTAACCAGTCTTGCGTAGGCACCCGTACTCTTTTTATCCTCCATCTTTTATTCTATTTTTTTTTCTGATTTTTCTATTTTTTTGGATTTTTCTCATTTCTGAATTTTTTTTTGTGTTTTTCTATTTTTCTGAAAAATAAAATAAAATATTTTTGTGTCACAAGCACCATGATTACACACAATTTCAAGTATTCATTCATACAAGAAATTATTGCATAGTTTCGCTAGGGGTCTATCTATAATAAATGGGTATTCTAAAACACTATCAAATTTAAAAGACTTTGCAAAAATAAATAACTCAATAAATAAAAATTCTAGGGTTTGCAATTTTGGTCAACTCTCATGGTTAGCAATTAATTGTTCACTTTGAGATTACAAATAATTTTAAAAATTCTGAATTTTTGGTATCATGGCCAATTATCTAAACCTTAGCCTAATTCAATTTAAAACAATTCCTATTTGATTAATCTACATGCAAATTACCCCTAAATTATATGATCCTATCAATGCAAATGCCTATATGCACGCTAGATAAAAACCTCAATCGTTCCTCCCAACTTATCTTGGTTAAGCCTTGAAAAGTGGTCCCGATTGAGTAAAACTGCTAGCGAAAAAATGAAAAATAAGGGTCCTACATGCCATGATCCTAGATACAATGCAATTCCTAAACTACTTTCTTACCCCTACCCCCATGCTTAAATTTTGTATTGTCCTCAATGCAAGAAAATAAACAATTAAGAGAGGGATAAGAAAGATCTCACAAATTACTCGTCGCGAAGGGGTGGTGGTGGGGTGAATGGAATCGGTGGTGTGAATGGTATTCCCTTAGAAAGGCAATATTCATAGAAATTTTCGTGGGCCTTGTTTACCTTATCCAAGTATTCCTCCAAGTAGCGTGTGCGTTTCTTTAAATTCTCGAGTGTGTTGTTGGCGTAACGTGCGGTTGGACTGGGTTCGCGAGGTTGAGATATGGCTGGCTCTTGATCCCATCCGGTAGGTGCGGGCATGGAGTTTGCTTCGTTGGTGTTATCGCGCGGTGGAATGAGGTGGCGTACGAAAGCCATGTCATGATGGCAGATGGATGAGTGGTGTGATGCGCTATGTGTTTCCTCCATGGGCTCTTCGGTTGGTTCTTCCTCGGTTGGTTCTTCCTCTATTGGTTCCTCCTCTATTGGTTCTTCCTCGTCACTTCGTGCATCTTCATGTTCAGATTCGTATCCAAACTGGAATGACCCCTTATCCGTTCCGATATGGAGGGTCATTCCCTCGCCTATTTTCAATGTGTACCTTATGTCACCGGTGTGTGCATTGAATACCGCTTGCACGTGATTGTTATTCACCAGGTAGTTCATGTTGAGGCGGTTGTTGCCGAATACTTCGGTATAGCCGTCGAGTTTTATGTTGTGGTGGTGTGCAAGGAGGGTTGCATAACAACCCACGGAAACCACGTGATTATTCTTTGTGTCGGCGGCCACCGATGTGAGGTGTTGCAAGATGTGGTGTCCAATGTGCGGTTGATGCTTATGGCTCTTCATGCAGCGCATGATGTAAATATCTTTCTCTCGCACTTCCGTTGTGTCCTCTCCTGTTGGGAATATAGAATTAGTCAAAATAATGTGAATGTACCTTAATTCTATCGAAGAGATGAGGCGTGAGTCCTTGCGGTATATTTTGCGCTCATCAATTGCGATCATTTCCCAATACTTCATTCGCTTCTCCCTCGTGCATAGTTCGGTTTCGCCACTTGTGGGAATGGACAGCGCCTTGCAAAATTCCTCCATTGTTATGGAAAATGGGCGGTTGAGTAATCGGTATTTGATCATGTCGCCATCCCATTGTAGTGTTGATAGAAACTCGATGGAGGGTCTCAAATAGACTCGTGTAGTTCGTAGGCGGTCCGCCAAATCCCATAAATTGATGTTGTTGAGGGATACGCGCACATAATCATAGCAGCCTAGGACTTTCATTGTATTTATACACATCGCTTTGTTGTTCGCGATGGTGCGATCAAGCAATGTTTGAGCACGGTCGAACTCTTGTTTGTCGCGGAATTCGATTCCCATGGCTGTTGCGTAGGTGATTGCATTGTCGGATTGAGAGTCGGAGGAACGGGGGCTGTTGTGCGCCATTTTTCTCTTGTTTCGGTCTCTGTTACGGGCCGTATTCGGTTGATACGGGGTTGATACGGGCCTGACTTGGAGGATTTCTGTGGACAGGATGCGAATTTTGATCTGAAAATTCTATGAAATGGTGCAGGGAAAAGGGAGATGGATGAAAGGTTTATATGGTAGTGAAGGAATGTGATGAATGTGCAGAAGGTGCTAGTAGTGGGAGGTTAAAATTGGTTAAACTTCGAATTTTTTTTCTTGGAGCGCCAGAAATGGAAAGTTGGTTATTTTTGCTCATTGAATACGGTCCGTATCAATTGATACGGTCCGTAATCACTGTGCGGTTGTGGATTGGAATCTGCCTTTTCTGCGCCAAGTCCGAGATGGGCCCGTATTAGAGAACTACCCCGTATTGGACTGTTACAGACCGTAACAGAGAGTAAATCTTCGTGATGGGCTTCGAATTTTTCGACCAATTTCTTCCGGCACCTCCTTTTGTAGGTGAGATTAGTAACCCTGTGATCAGTATAATAGTTTAGGATTAAATGAAATATTTTTTTTATTTTTGAATTTTTATATGAAAAAGAAAGCAAAAGTGGCCTTGGGTTGCCTCCCAAGAAGCGCTTGTTTAAAGTCATTAGCTTGACTTTTTGTCTCGTTAGTTTCTTTCAGATATCCTCCCGACAATGCAAGCGGGTTGCTTGTCGGGTGGTTCGCCTTCAGCATCTTTTGTGGTCTCATTATTATCACCTTCCTCGAAGAAGTCGGTTGGTATTTGAGGTCCGGGGTCGAATGTTAGACTTACGCCAAGTACTGATTCAACCTCATCCAGTCTTTGAGAAACTGCATTGGGTTCTTCGCGGAGGTTTTTGACTAATGCTAGGGCCAAGAGAGAATAATTTCTGTCGTTAGCGATATTAGGACTCTTGTTCAGACCATCAATTTGTGTTGTCACGGAGGTTGGATGGATCTGACCGTCATCTTGTACAATGAACAATCTCTCCATTTCTGCTACGCACATCATTTCCCTAACGTCTTCTAATGCATCCGATTGTAATTCATCATCGGCAGACTCGTCCACTGTTTCCAAATTATGGACAGGATTGATGTCAGGGGGATTTTTGAAGGTTTCATTCATGTTGAAGATCATCTTGTTTTCACCAATATTTAATGAGATCTCCTTATTCCTAACATCGATCGTTGCCCCACATGCGGCAAGGAATGGCCTTCCAAGGATGATTGGAATTTGCTCATCTTCTTCCATATCTACTACCACGAAATCTGTTGGTATCCAGAATTTACCAACTTTGATTGGGATATCTAGCAACTTTCCTTCAGGATATCGAATTGATCGGTCAGCGAGTTGCAATGAGATCCGTGTTGGTGATAGTTTTCCACATTCCAATCTTTCAAAAACCGCTTTTGGCATTAAACTTGAGTCCGGCTAATATGACATTGGTGTCATTCCAAATTCAATAACACCACATCGTATACCGTTGGATCTGCTTTAATATCCGTGCAAAACACTAGTGTCTTTAATATTCGTGCAAAACACGGATATTAAAGCAGATCCAACGGTATACGATGTGGTGTTATTGAATTTGGAATGACACCAATGTCATATTAGCCGGACTCATTAAACTTACACTTGCTCCTAGATCACATAAAGCTCTCTTAAAGTTCGTTGTGCCAATTGTGCATGGTATCGAGAAGCTTCCTGGATCTTTCAACTTTGTCGGTAATTTGCTTTGCACGAGCGCACTACATTCCGGATTGAGCGGAACTGTTGAGGATTCTTGGAGTCTATTGCGATTTGAAAGAATCTCCTTCAGAAATTTAGCATACGAGGGTATGCTTGTAATTGTTTCATTGAAGGGGATAATGACTTGTAATTGATTGAGTGTCTCCATGAATCTCGCGACTTGTCTTGGAGGGAATGGCAGAGGTGGCTTGTAGGGTGGTGGTGAAATGTATTCAGGTTCGGGTTGTCGCTCGTCTCCACCTACGGTGTCATTCTGCTCCTTAGTAAGGTCTGTCTGTAGTTCGAATACGGGCGGCTCCGGTGGTTGCGGCTCGTACTCTTCGGAATGCGATGGCTCTGCATGCATCTCATCGGAAGTTTGATCGGGCATGAGAGGTCCCTGATAAGCTGTACCGCTCCTTAATGTTATGCTCTTGCAAGTCTCTCTCGGGTTTTCTTCCGGTTGGCCCAGAAATTTGCCTTTTCCGCGTGTAATACTCGAGAGTTCTTTAGCCATCTTAGAGACATTGTCTTCTAAGTCTTTGTTGCGGTTTGTTAAGGATTCGATCTTTTGCGTGATTTCGGCGTTAGCCTTATCTTGCTTCTCTAGGAATCTCTCCATTAAAGATGTGATGTCAGGTTGCTGTGGTTGGTTGTATTGCCTTGGTTGATAATTCTGTTGAGGATTGTTGTATCTCGGTTGATAATTGGGCTGTGGTTGGTAGTTCTGTTGGGGTGCAGCAGGTCTTTGATTGTTTGCGTATGAGAGATTTGGATGGTTTCGGTTGTTCGGATGGTATGTATTGTAAGCGGGCTGAGATCGAAAGCTGTTATCGATTGCGTTTGCTTGCTCCATTTCTTCCTCAGTTTCCGTCACATTCATACATTCGGTCATCTCATGCGCTCCTCCACAATAGCCACATGCTGTTGCGGCATTGACTGCTGCTACCGTTCGCTGCTTGGTTTGCTTGTTGAGTGCCATTTGCAAAGCATCAATCTTTGCGCTCAGCATGGATATATCATCTACTCGGTGCATGCCAGGTGTTGGAGTTGGCTTCTTTTGCTCAGGGATCCAGTAGTGTTGGTTGATTGCAATCTCTTCAATTAGGTTGTAAGCCTCGTCAGGTTCCTTGTTCATGATTGCTCCTCCTGCGGAAGCATCAATAGACAACCTATCGGTAGGGTTTAGACCATTATAAAAAGTTTGGACAATCAGCCATCTTTCTAGACCATGATGTGGACAACACCTTAACATATCCTTATATCTATCCCATGCCTCACACAATGTTTCACCATCCCTTTGTTCAAAATTAGTAATTGTATTTCTAAACCTCGAAGTTTTGGATGGTGGAAAATATTTTGCAATAAATACATTAAACAATTGGTCCCAAGTTTGAAAATAGCCTTAGCCTGATTGAAATAGCCTTAGCCTGATTGCTTCATCGGTAACTCTGTTGATCTTTATCGTCTCGCATATCCCTAGGAAAATTGACAGATGAAGATGCGGATCTTCATCTGGAAATCCTCCAAATTGTTGTTGCGAAACCATGTTTATGAGAGCAGGTTTGATCTCAAAATTACGGTTTGTAACAGTTGGCGGGTTTATACTAGAATTAGGATCATTCGCGCGCGGTACGCAATAGTCTCGTAGAAGTTTGGGTCTTGCTGCATCGTGAACTCCTTGATCACCATTGTCTTGTCTTCCATTGTTAATCGGTTCGTTCGGTGGGACATTCATGTTGATCGAATCTGAGTCTTCTTCGCTTTCAGAATTACTTGATGAAGAACTATGATTGGTTCTTATCGGTGAAGTGGAAGCGAATTGTCCTCTCCTACTAGCAATCCTCTCGGATCTTCGTACGGATGATTCGGCCAGCGTGCAGTTTCCTACAAAGAAAAGAAAATCTGAAAATTAAACTAAAAACTGAAAATAAAAATAAAATAAAAATAAAAACGAAATTGAAAATAAAAGAAAAATAAAAATGCAGAAAATAAAAAGAAATCTAGGCGTTTCTAATTAATTGGATTCAATGGTCAAAGCAAGGGCGTCTCGCGAGGCCTTGCACAATGAACCGTTATTCCCCGGCAACGGCGCCAAAAAAGCTTGATCACTCAAAAGAGAGCAATGTTTCTTTTAATATTTATAAACTCGGAAATGCTATCGGTTCGGACTGCAAGCGCACAATCCTATCGAGTAGTATATTCGAGGTCGATCCACAGAGAATATTGGTTCAATGCTTTGAGCGATCGAATCACAATCTTTCGAAAGGCTAGACGAAATCTGAAAATTAAGAGATGTTTGTTGATCAATGTAAATTAGGAAACAATTAAAAGTAATTGAAATAAAGATAGAGATGAGGATTCCTAGGGTTTCGGCACACCATTGCCACTCAATCCGCCTTGACAATATATTCCTGTTGCGTCTGATTTCCTATTGTTGTTTTAATGAAAGACACCACATAGGTCACTGCGATTTATGTTACGCAAGAATGACAGATCTTTCACCGAGATTCTACATAGGACACTGCGATTTACCTTACGCAAATGTCTGATCTCTTAAATACCCCAAATTACTTCATAGATCACTGCGAATTTCTTTACGCATGTGATAGAGTTTGGTACGTGTTTTGTTGGTCCGGTTTATGGTTTCCCCGCTAAGGTTTTCTTCACATAAACCTAATAGATCTCAACGAGGCTAATTCATACAAATAGTTTCTCTTACCATTAAAGTACTGTCACTACCCTAACGGACTCAAACTAGATCATTGAAATTAGATGAAGAGATAATAAATCACAAAAGCATTTTAGCACAACAACAAGAAATCATAATCAACAGAAATATATATATCAAAACATCAAGAGTAACAAGGTTTACTGCCTAGCCCTAAGAAAAGGAACTTAGCCGCGGAACGGCATGGTTACAAGCACTCCTCTCTTCTCACTTTAATCAAATCTAACCCTAATTACAAAGATGATTATTCCTTCTGCCCAGGGGCCTTATATAGGAGTGTAGGGACGTGTAGAGGTTGAGTAGGGGCTAAGAAACTGATCTGGAAATAGCTGTCGGCAGTTATTCTCCAAGAGATGCCTTCGGATACGGGCCGTATCAGGTGATACGGTCCGTATTAGGACCTTGGCAGTTAGGGTTTAATGCTTCCAGCGCTATCTTCTGGTCTGTGCTAGGCCTGGTCCGTATTGGTCAATACTGGCCGTAACAGGGACTTAGTCGATGAGCGTCGCTGATCCGATTGACCCGATTCTTGCTCCATTTGGTGTAAAATAGTCCCAAAACTTGTTTCCTGCAATAAAACATAAAGAAGGGTGACAGTAGCCTTTTTCTCTAATTAATTAAACATAAATGTGAGAAAATATGTAAAACCTAAGCCAAAACCCTACGTAAATCATCATTATTTTGATTCTGATCAATGTGTGAGGCCTGTCTTGCTTAGTTATAACCCATGCGTCTCCACATCCCGTCGGCTTTGCCCTAAGCTCGTAACGGCAATTCTTGTCCTTGCACAACAGAGTAACCCTATCCCTGTCACTTTTCCAAGATCTGAACTCCTGATTCTTAGTTATATGGTGCTCTCTGATCTTCTTCATTAGGTCTTCTTTGCTTTTAAAATATTGGTTTGCAGTCAGCTCACCTTTGTACTCAATCCGTTGCCCATAATAACCAATATCTGCTTCTTTAAACTCAGAAACATCATTGAGGTCTGGGAACGAGTGCGTTTCAGTCCGGCCACTAAGCGGCCCCCCCTCATCAGTATGCCTTTCAGCTGTTTGAACCGGCTCGTCTTCATCGCAACCTGCCATGTGATCTGAATCCCCCCACATTTCTCCCTCAAATTCATCCCCGCTCCTCAGCTCGTCCTCCGGTATTTCATTAATATCTTCAAAGTCCGAGCAGCTTGCATCGTCTACTGGTGCAGGTCTGGGGTAAGGTGATACTGGAGGTAACGGTAACGGAGTGACATTTACGGATCTAGGTGGGGTTGAAACTGAGTGTCTTGGTCTGCCTCGATTGTGTCTAGGTGGGGATGCAACTGAGTGTCTTCGTTGAGGAGTAAGGTGGAGTCACGTCTGTAGGTTTTTGGTTGTGGGCTATAATGTGGTGCCGCTGATTCAGAGCCCGAACTTCCAACCCCGGGCTCTACCGGAACTCTTCTAGCAAATATTTTTATTAGATAATTACCCTGGGACCTCAAATGACCAAACATGCCTCTCCACGTACCCTCATATACCAGTTTCGTAACCATAAATTTTCCGCTGGAGGGATGGCAATATCCGGTTGCCAATTCTAGGTCCCACCTTTCTGGGTTGTAACCGGTGTGTGTGTAAACTATAGATTTCAGGTCTAACAGTGAGATGCCATCTGGAATCATCAATGAATGAGCTGCATCTTTGTTGTAATACGCCCCTTGTGCACTATTAAGCATCTTCCCACCATAGTGTAATGAAATAAAGGCCATGGTAAACAAACTACATTTTAGAAAATGGTAAACATTGTCAGGTTACTAAATGGTAAACATTTGTCAGGTAACTAAATAGTAAACAATTGACTGGTTACTACTTCTTTTTGGGTTTAGGGTTATAGGGTTATGGGTTATGGGTTATGGGTTATGGGTTTAGGGTTTAGGGTTTAGGGTTTATTATTAAGGGTTTAGGGTTTAGGGTTATAGGGTTTATTATTAAAATTTTTAATAATATAATTAATTATTCTATAAAATAAAACATAATAATAAAAAATAATAAAAAAATAAAAAAAATTACCTTAACAGTGATTAGCGAGCTGCCTCGGGCTGTGTGCCTTCTTCTGAAGGGAGGGGTGCGTTATATAGAGTTTTTGCGGTTTAAAAAAAAAAATGTACCAAGCCGGTCAGAAAATGGCCGGCTTAGGGAGGGACCTAAGCCGGTCATTTTCTGGCCGGCTTGGGTATTTTTCGATAATGGGTCCGATTCTGGGCATAATTAATAATTTGTATTAAACTTTGGATATTAATAAAAATGTCGGCATCATATGGCAACTATAACGTTACGATGCGAGTGTGTAGACACGATGGATTTCAAATCCTTTAATCTGCTTTAAGATTTACATGCTTCATCTTAAAGCACAGCAGATCGGACGGTTTTAAAGCACATCGGACCTACTGTCTCGTAATGATGTCATTTGTTTGCGTGAGCATGCAAGACCATAGTTGATAGTTTCCCACAAAAAAAAAAAGTCATGTCTTTGCCTGAGCAAGGCCATATGATCTGTGACCCCACAACCGGTAATTTTTAGATTTTTAGATTTGATCCCATGTATTTCAACTTTTTGAGACCCAGCTCAACTTTTTGAGACCCAGAATCTGGTTTAAAGAATACTTGTATTAGATCTGTGCTGACTCGGCAAAATCTGTATCCGCTATTAGGGATGTCAATGGTACCTTTTTAGTCGTTTACCCGACCCATATCGTATTTGATAAGATGGGTATGGATAAAAGTTTTTTTTCGTTAGCTTATTGGGTATGGATATGGATAAGATTTTTTTTTCGTTAACCAAATGGGTAAGGGTATGGGTAATGACTATTTTGTACTCGTTACCCTATAGGGTAATTATAAAATCTAAATATATCAATTTAATTTTCAGTTCACCTAAATATATATTCGTGTTTTGAATTTTCTTGCTTTGATAAACAATAATTTAGTTGGAATTAATTGCACATTTATTTTTATTAGAAAAGCAATTATATATGTGTGAAATGAATGAGTTTTTGATGTTTAATTTGTAAAATATAATAAAACTAATTATTATAATAGTATTATCCGTTATTCACCTGCTACCGTTTTGTTACCGAATAATATTAACGGGTAAGGGTAGGGTAGGGTAAGATCAATTTTTAATGGGTATGGGTAGGATATGAGTAAAGTTAATTTTAATGAGTATGGATATGAAAATGTCTCCACCCGATCCGTACCGTACCATTGACACCCCTATCCGCTATAGAATAGAATTTAATGATCTCATTTAATATTATAGTTAATATAAAATTACCACCTAAGCATAATCTCCTTCCACAATATAATATAATAATCTCCGTTTCAGTTTGTCTCGCCTCGTTTGGTAGAGTATACGTAGGGATGGCAAAAAAGCCCGATTGGCCCGGAGGCCCGTTAATATCCGCCCGGCCTGCCCTTTACCCGGTCGGCCCGGTACTGTAACAGGCCAGGTAAGGCCGGGCCTAAAGACGGGCCAGGCCAGGCCTGGGCTTAAGCCGAAGCCCACAGGCAGCCCGCTGGGCCTATAATTTAATACAAACAGAAATTTATTTTGAGTTTAGGGTTTAGTTTTGAGTTGGCTCCCGACGAAAACTCTCTCATTCAAAATCCTCTTTGTCGGCTGCCGCTCGTCTCTCCTTCGCTCCTCTCTCTCTCGCGCCTCTCTCTGCCGCGCCTCTCTCTGCCGCTGCCGCTCCTCTCTCTGCCCTCCTCTCTCTCTCGCACTGTGCCGGCTGCCGCTCCTCTCTCTCGCGCCTCTCTCTGCCGCTGCCGCTCCTCTCTCTGCCGCTGCCGCGCCTCTCTACTGGTACAGTACCGTACCCTTCTTGTTTGTTTCAGTTCTGTTGATTTTGTCTTCTCTGTGTTTATTTTAAAATGAATAACTGAGATCTGCTCCTAGAAGTTGACAAGCGTTGCTGCCCATTCCGCCTGGGAAAGAGAAAGAAAAAACAATGTACACAAATGAAAGGACCACAGTTGACTTAATCTATACGGTTTTGAATTTTGATTGGTTAAATTGTCAGAACAATGAACATGCACCTTGATGAATATTCTGATAAATTGAAGGACTTGTTAGGGAACCAGCAATGAAATGAATCTCAATGCCAAACAGGAAACAAGAGACATGGAAAAGGATGCAAATTAAATTTTGGTTGTGTGTGAACTGTGAACTGTGAAGGGTTATTTGGTAGTTCCAGACTGGATACGGACTGTACAATAATTGATGGTCTAAAATTGCCTGACACCATTTAATTAGTTCCATACAGAATTTCATGGAGCCCTTGTGAGTTGGTACTGAGATTTTGGTGTCATGGGATTCTGATTTAGTAATTAGTACTGAGATTTACTTGGGCTTCATAAATTTTGAATTTACTTGGGCTTCATAAATTAGAAGGGTGTTTGCCTATAGCATCAGCTTTATTCATTATGCCCAGGGGTAATGGAAGTTTTACAAGTTATGTTGAAATCAATTTTTGCAAGAGATTATTTATCAGAAGTATGGGATTATTTATCTCTTATGATTGTAGTAGGAGGGTAAGTTTATTATGTGCAACAAGCTCATAAACATTACTGACTTTTCATGCAAAATTTCATTTATCGGCAACTAAGATATATACACTTCAAGCACTATAAACAGTGAAGACCAGATTTTATTTATGTCATTCTGAAATTTAGGGACCAGATTTTAGGGACCAGATTTTATTTATGTCATTCTGAAATTTTGGTCTAATACTATACTCTTCTTATTGTAGGCAAAATGGCAACCCCTATAGATATTATCATGGCAACCCCGCAAGAACCGACTAATCAAGAGGAAGCAACCTCTACTCCTGGAGAGGGCTCTGCTCCAACACCACCAGCAAGTGATGCTGCAAATGCAACTCCGGCAACAAGTGAGGCAACGGCATCAGGGGCTGCTACCGCAACACCGTCATCAAGTACCCCTAATCAGCCGGATGTTATTGATACATCCAAACTGAAATCTGAAGTGTGGGAGCATATGACAAAAAAGATGATTGGTAACAAGATGAGGGCGGTATGCAAGTACTTTGTTGAATTATGGAAAACTATGTTGTTTGTTATGTTAAATTACATCTCGTTGTTATTTTGCTATTAAATTAAACTTATTTGTGTGATTGTGTAATTGTGTAATTGCTTATTTGTGTAATTGTTGCTTATTTGTGTAATTTGTGTAATTGTTTCTTATTTGTGTAATTGTGTAATTGCTATTAAATTAGACTTGCTGTAATAACAATTATGCATCATTTCTTTGTGTAATTGCTTATTTGTGTAATTGCTTCTGCCTTAATTGTCTCTTATTTTCTCGTCGTAAAAATTATTTTTACAGTTATACTTGTATTTGGAATTAATGCATACCAATAGGCTACAGTTTCTGGAAAAGAAAATAAAAAGTTGGAGAAATTCGGCCTCAAAAAATGAATTGGGCATGGCTGGGACGGGCCGGGTTAGGCAGCCCATTGGCACAGGCAGGCAGGCAGGCACGGGCAGGCTTGGGCCTGGCGGAAAAGCCTATGGGCAGGCTGGGCCTAGATTTTCAAGCCCGTTAGACTGGGCCAGGCAGGCGGGCCATTAATTTTTTACGGGCAGGCTAGGCCTGGGCTTGGCAAAATACCCGTAGGCTAGGCCCATTGCCATCCCTAAGTATACGCTGGCCTGTGGACTGGTGACACGTGTGTTTCCAAAGGCCTGAGGAAATTAATACTATATATATATAGAGGAGGGATCCACTTACAACAAATTTGAGTTACAACATTCATTTTTTTCATTTTCAAAGTCCAAATTGTCGATCCAAACCGTTCAACATGATCTCCACAATAAAATGTACTTGCAGATCAAATTTTACATTTTTTTTAATTTCTTTACTATTTATTAAGTATTTTACAAAAAATAGCCATACTTAGACCATTGAATTTTGTACCCATCTTAATAAATAGTAAAAAAATTCAAAAAAATATAAAATTTGATCTGCAAGTACATTTTATTTAGATAATCATGTTGAACGGTTTGGATCGACGATTTGGACTTTGAAAATGAAAAAAATGAATGTTGTAACTTTGTTGTAACTCAAATTTGTTGTAAGTGGATCCCTCCTCATATATATATATCTGGTACTTCGTACTTGACATTTTGTTGCTTGGCCAAGGGGTTGAGGAATACTTAGTTATTTATTTAATTATTTATATTTGATTATTATTATTACTTAATTATTATTAAATTGATTATAATAATTACTATTAATAATATAATTAATAATACATCAAATGTTATTATAATAATATAATTATAATAATAATATTTGATGTAATATTTTGTTACTATAACGATCGCCTTGGGAGTTGACCCGATGTATTTCAATTTCAAACCCTTCAATCTGGTTTAAGATCTACGAGATCGTGCTTCATCTTAAAGCAGATCGGGCGATTTTAAAGCACATCGAATCCAAAAGTATACCCATCGGACCTACTCTCTCGTAATTAATGATGTCATTTGTTTGCGTGAGCATGCACGACCATAGTTGATATGTCTGTATTGCCATATGATGAGCTGTCATGTATTTTATATATAAATATAATCTGGTCCGTACAATTCGTATCTAACGGATTACCTCGCGCTTACACTTTCTCTCTCGATCTCCCCATCAATTGCGGCGCCTCCTCTTCCTTCGATCCGAAATCCTCAAGGCGCGATTTCTGTATCCGTCAACAATTTCCTCTACGGTTCTTTTCTTTCTCCTCCCTCCCTCTCTCTCTCTCTCTCTCTCTCTCTCTCTCTCTCTCTCTGACTTCGCCGCCTCTCCCTTCCCGCTTCGCCGGAGCTGGCCGCGGAGTCCGCCTCCGTCGGAGACCTATCATGAGTCGTGACCACCGTTTTGCCGGGTAGCACACTCTTACACGATGTAGGCGTCTCGGCGCTCGCTTCAGGGGTTGCTCTTGGCCTCCTTCGTTTCTTGGAGGAACTCGCTAAGAGATGTCTTTCAACAGGTAAAGAAGCGATTTTGACACCTTTGTTGAATTTATTTGTAGTTGGAGTACTGAGCTGAATTGGGAGATTTTCTAGTCTCAATTTTGTACGAGCGATCATTTTGACAGTAGCCAACTGGTGCATGCTCAACTGGTAACCATTACTAGTCTATTACAAACCCACTTCCTGCAGTGCTTTGAAAATGTATTAAAGGATCCCTATAATACTAGAAAAAAATAAAATAAAAAACAAACTACCAGCACATGCTAAATTACTCTACTGCTCCTACTGTGGCAGTTTTTTAAATTGTTCTCTAGGCTTAAGCTTCTGGGTTATTTCTTTTAAGAAATTTTAGGTTGGGATGAATTTGACGCATCATGACATTTTGAAATAAATAGAAGGAGGGTATGGGTGATTTAGAGAATAATATATGTATACCCTTTTGATTTTTTTATTTTATTTTGTAATTAGTAATTTTGATTTTCAGATGAATATACAAATTACATTGATTTATATATCAACTTTATATTCAACAATTTGGGCGTTAACATTTTACCCGGTTGTGTTATACTAGGTACAGACTAGCACCTCCAATTCCTTATATCCTCTTCCACTTCCTCAATAAGCTTCGGCATAATTTTTTAAATTATTATAAGAAAATAATTTTTAAAAGGGGCCATGTCAGGTTCAATTTAACCCAGTCATTAAACAATTATATATGATAATTAATGATATATTAGAAAAGTCCACAATGAATTAAAATATATTTTAGGTTTGTTTTTCTCATGCCCTACGAAAGGAAACTCGGGTCCATATATATATCTTTTTACAAAAACACTAATGAGACATGTCATATGTGGTTGTAGCAGGAACTCAGGTCCATGTAATTTGATTTGATGATAATCTTGATCTTCAACAAATTGGTGGCCAGCTTGAGATCTATGATTCTATGCCAAGGTAAGGGCACAGTTTGTTGTTAGTATACAACTAAAAATTCTATGCCAATGTTTATTGTTATTTTTCTTTTCAGGTCTCTCCTGCATTGACTTAACTTAAATCATGGAATTGTTGCAATGTAGGTTAGAAGACTTTTCAGTAATAGCTCCCAACTGTACCAGAAAGATTTGATCGTTGTTATTTCCGGAACTCAGGAAGGAACTTATATGGGTAAGTAATTTAGATACTCTTCATTTGATTTTGTTGTGAAGAAACCGCTTCATCCATAATGTATTTGACTTCAAAATATTTAAGAAATGCATAGCGCAAATTGGTCCGTACTATGGATCCATATCTCCATTTTACATAAGAAATGCATAGTGAACTTGGAGGCCAAATTTTACATTTTTTAGAAATTTTTTACTATTTTTTTAATTGGTAGTAATAACTATTTTGGATGGTCTAGAATCTTTAGATGTAGTGATTTTCTACCTATCTAAATAAATAGTAATTTTTTTCTAAAAAATATAAAATTTGGCCTCCAAGTACTTGATTAACGTATTTACTCACAACTATGCCCAAATTACCCTTCTTCCACACTGTCTGTATTTACGTAAGAGAAGAAAGGAGTGATTTGAGTTCACAGAAAGCAGGACAGTTGGTCTATTTTTTGTCAATTGCCCTTTTTGGAGGTTTGTGTGAGGTATTTCTTGTTTATATGATGACCATTTTCAGGGTCATATAAGAAACTGTATGTGCATTAATTTGAGTGCTTTTCTTAAAAAAAAAAAAATCCTATTTCAGCAAAGGTGGTAGTTTGAAACTACCAGAAACTATGCCCAATTTTGATGTGACTGTTCTCTGGATAAATTTACTTAGTATACAAAATTGTGCACATAAAGTAAAGAAGGTAATTATGAGGAACAATGGGAAAAACACCAGTGCAAAATCTGGTATTTGGTACTTTTACTATATACCAGTAAAATTCTTGACTTACTGGCACGTTTTGCTATATACTGGTACATTACTTGTATATTTTGGGTATTTATATAATTTTAGCTTGCGGTGGAGTATGAGGATCGTGCTATAGTTGTAAAGGTTGATACTGACGAAGAGTATGAATTTGCAAGAGATATGCAGGTAATATTTTATTTACTTTTTTCTTTGATGCACTTGGTTGCATTTTATATGATGGTTGAGTTAAGTGATTGATTCCTAAAATTATATTAATATTAGTTCATGAGTGAGGCTGTGGTACTATGCATAGCGCAAATTGGTCCGTACTACGGATCAATATTTTTGTTTTCAAAGTTCAAATTGTAAATCTGAACCGTTCAACGTGATTTCTATTACATTTTTTTGAACTTTTTTACTATTTTTTAGATAGGTAGAAAATCACTACTTTTGAATGGTCTAAAATCGTTAGATCAAGTGATTTTCTGCCTATTTAAAAAATAGTAAACATACTTAAAAAAAATATATAATGTTATCTTAAAGTACATTTTCATTTGGAAATCATGTTCAACCGTTCGGATGCACGGTTTGAACTTTGGAGTATAAAAATATAGATATGAATCCATGACACTAGTCGATGTTTGAAATATAGATATGAATCAATAGCCTCGCTCTTAGTAGTATATGTAAATTGGATATTTCTGTTTAAATTTTCAGGCTCGGGGCCTGCCGACATTGGATATTTCTGTTTAAAAATGTGATTCGAACATAAGGCCTTATTCCTTTGATCGTGATCTACGATATAATTGTTCGGTCGTGATCCACGACATAATTGACAATGAGATGTAAAAATGAAGAGAATTCTGAGTTTTATATTAATATGTTTTTGATGTAGGAAAGTGTTAGTTTTAATTTTGTAGATTAATTAATTTAAATTTTGATCATATATTTAGATTTTAAAATCATGAGGTTGGTTCTTGTACTGTTAGAGTTAAAAGTTTCCCTTCTTGATGTTATTTATCTATTATATTGTGGGGGGAGATGAAAAATTTGAATTAAGCATCCCACAACAAGTGACTAATTCATGATAATCAATGAAATTAAAATAGAAAAATTTGAATAAAGCTTGTGAAAAGAAAAAAAAAATTTGAACTAGTATATGGTCAGTAATGAATGAAAGCATGAAGCATGAATTAATGCATAGTTATCTAATTATTTTTTAAGATTAAGATATGAGACAAGTTTCTTATCTTAAAATATTTATATCAAATTATTCATCCTGAGTTTTAAACATGCAATTTTTAAAGTGAAAGACATTAATTTTAACCACTAAATTAAATGTTGGTTTAAAAAAAAAAAAATGAAAACTAAGTTTGATCCGTGATATGAAATATTATTTTTGTTATCAAAGTTCAAACTGTTACAATCTTTTTACTATCTTTTCAGATTAATAGTCCAATTTTTTTAGATTTTATGATTTTCTACTTGTTTTTAGTAAATATTTTAAAAAATATAAAATTTGATCTTGAAGTACAATTTCGTATAAAAGTCAAGTCAAAATAATTCATATCAATTATTTGAATTTAAAAATAAAAATAAAAATCCATATTACAAGTTCATCCGTAATATGCAGAAATATAAATCAGCTGGAACCCATTATTCCCATCTTAACCGTTCAAATTTTTCAATGCACGAATCTCAATAAATTTTTTTTCATGTTTAAATCTCAACAAAGATGAACGGTTGGAACAGAAATAACAGGTACTTGTTATAACTTATAACCCAATAATAATCTAAATTTCTCAACAACAAAAAAAAAACATTAGAGCGCTGGTCGCTGCAATGCGCTTCTTGCGTTTTTACCATTCCAGCCCCCGTTCTTTCTCAAAAACTCAAACCACCACCAACCAAGCTATACCAAACAAAAAACCCAATAAAACGAAGCATGAGAGAGGGGCACTTATTACATGGGACCTACAGGTCATAGAGTGGAACAAGGCCATCTCTCACAGGATGCGTCTGGGCCACGTGGCGCATGCCCAGCAATTGTTCGATCAAATTCCTAAGAGAACAATTTCCTCTTACAACACTATGCTTTCGGGCTACGTGTTCAATTCCCAATTTACACATGCAGTATCCCTGTTCTCGGACATGACATCACGTGATGTCATCTCTTTTAACACCATGCTTCAGTGCCATGTTTCCAGTGGTGACCTGAGGACTGCTCGCAAGATGTTTGATGAAATGCCCGTGAAAGACAAGGTTTCATACAACACAATGATATCAGCCTATGCACGGCACGGGTTGGTTGACCAAGCCAAGGAACTCTTTGACCGAGCACCGGTTAAAAAACAATATATCATGGAATGGGCTTCTGGCTGCCTATGTACAAAATGGAAGATTTGAACTTGCTAAGGAGCTGTTTGAATCTAAACCTAATTGGGATGTCGTCTCGTGGAATGCTATAATTGGTGGGTACGTGCAAAGAAAGCAAATGGGTGAGGCTTTGAACCTCTTCGATAAAATGCCTGAGAAAGATAATGTTTCTTGGAATACTATGATTAGTGGATATGCTCACAGCGGGAACATGACAGAGGCAAGGAGACTGCTTGATATGATGCCAGTAGAGAAGGATGTCTTTACTTGGACTGCAGTTGTTTCTGGCTATGCAAAGAATGGAAATGTGGAAGAAGCTAGAGATATTTTTGAAAAAATGCCAGAAAGAAATGTTGTTTCATGGAATGCCATGGTCGCGGCCTATGTGCAGAATAGAAGATTTAATGAGGCAAAGAAGTTATTTGATCAGATGCCGTGTAGGTATATTAGAGTTTGAGAGTTTATAAGTACTATTTTTAAAGTGAGACAAGAGATTAATCATTGTTGAATTTGTAGGGATGAAGTAACATGGAATACAATGCTGACAGCATATGCAAATGCCGGGATGATTAAAGAGGCCCGAGAGATGTTCGAAAAAATGCCCCATCAAAATGCCGTGTCTTGGTCTGCTATGCTGACAGCATATACTCAGGTCACTATACTATTTTTGATAGAAGTTCATAAGCCATCTCCTTCCTGTCATGATTTGAAATGCTAACCGATATTATGTGTTTTGAAATTTATAAACAAGGTAATATAATTAACACAGAACAAACCTTAAATTAATTTCCATTACATCCATTTCTCCCCAAAAAAAAAAAAGTAACATAAAATTAAAATGAAGATTCACGTATATATATAAACCTCACTGGTAAATGAACTATAAGAACTTGCATGCTTCAGATCATGTCTCCGATTCAAACCTCACTGGTAAATGAACTAGTAACAGCTGGGCTTGATGATGTCTGTGTCGAGTTCGTAGCCTTTATCCAACCATACCGTAGGCACAGAGAGACTGCACCAACAGCCAGCAGGGGTATGAGCACATCATACCATACGATAGGTGGAGGTAGCAGCAAGAAAATTCTCAGGGTCACGGAGATGACGATGAATACAGTTGCTATTCTCATGGCCTGTTTCTGGAGCCAGGCAACACCCCGACTCGGGTTGGTTATATAAATAAGTGTGATAGGTAAGGGGACAATGCTCCAAACGAAGCTGAGGAAATAAAAAAGCAAGTAGATCTTGTATAGTGTGATGTGATTATGAACGGACGTAGGTGGGTTTGCGAGTAGAGCGAATAATCCGGACACAACAGCAATTGACACAGGCTGCAATTGCTCGGCTATGCGCTCTGAGTAAGTTTTTGCTTGGTTATCTCCAGTACTGGCACTGTCACTGTCACGTGTGGTGATGATGTCTATAGGTGTTTGATCAGGTTTGGCCGGAGCAAGTACAGGTAGTGAGGTTGTGTTATTGCGGGAATTGGAACTCATGAGAAGAAGGCTCTTTGCGTGTTGGCGGCATGAAGTTAGGGTTGAGGAGAAAGCACCCATGCTGTTGCTTTGCTTGGGAGGAGAATTGGAAAATAAAACCCAGAATTAGCACAGCACAAGAGACCGAGGAAGAGATGATTATGTAATTTTTCTTTTACGGTCAGTGTCATTGCAAGAGATGATATCATGTATTTTTCGTAGGTAGTCAACTAGTCATTACTGGTCACTTGGTCGGTGGCATTGCTTGGTAGGAGAATTGGAAAATAAAACCCAGAATTAGCACAGCAGAAGAGAGCGAGCAAGAGATGATTATGTAATTTTTCTTTTACGGTCGGTGACATTGCATGGCAAGAGATCAAATGTTATTATTATATTAGTAGAATCTTAGACTTGAACGCGCTGTATCTTTGAACTACAATTTCGACGAAAGAAATCATATGTGCTAAGGCAACTATGACGATCGCCGTGGGAGTGGACCAGATGGATTTCAAATCCTTCAATCTGCTTTAAGATTTACGTGCTTCATCTTGAAGCGTCGAATCCAAAAGTATACCCGTCGGCTATGTTGCATGGATACGGGTACGGGTATCGTATCGGATACGATACGGATACGGCGAGACGGCAATTTTCAAAAAATGAAGGATACGATATGGCTATTATATATATTATTTTTTATTATTTTAATTATATTATTAATTCAATACTTGTATTACAAATTTACAATAAGAAAAAAATTACACTTATATTATGAATTCAACACTTGTATATATATCAAATTTTTTACTTGTAATTTACAAGTAACAAAAAAATTGATTAGTTTGCCATGATATATGTATACACTACTCACATCACCCAAATTTATAATTCATCTCAAAAATACATAACATCCATAACATACATAAAATTAGATCTATAATACTCACATCACCCATGATATCCATAACGAGTTCGAATTTGCTGCGATTCCGAGATGGATCGCAGGGTCCTAAAATTCCGAGATCAACGGTTCAAAATTTTCCGTGCGCGGATCTCGGAAACATTTTTGAAAAAGTAAATTTCATGCACACATCTCGAGAAAGACCAACAGTTGAGATAGGATCGCAGGGTCCTGTGATTCCCCGAGAATCACAACAGATTTATTTTCTATCCATAACATACATAACATCCATAACATCCATTACATATTCAAATCAAATAGACTAAACACTAGTAATCTTAATTATAAAATTCAAAGTCCATAAAATTAAACCAAGTTCATACTTCATAATTAACAAAAAACTAATTAAAAGATCTAACAAAACAAGTGAGCCTAAATCTTCAAAACAAGTTGATACTTCATCTCAAATATTACACATTATCTCCTAACACTATACTCTCAAACTCCGGCTCGTCAAGTGAAAGACTTGCGATGGCAAGTTGCTCGGCACCATCAAATGGCGCATGTTAAGAGAATACAAACTAATTAAAATTTGAAAGCAACTTCATTAAATCAAAAAGGAAGAAACAAAAAAGGTAGCAATCAAACTAGTTATGATGCTGAGGGCTGGTAAAGCTATCAGGTAATCAGATTAGAGAAGATTAGAGATCTCTAATCAGGAATTTGTCCAGCAAAAGAATAGTGAGTTATACTAATACTTAATACAGTATTGAAAAGGAATAGTAAGGTACACACTTCCTTTAGGAGCTGCTTCTCGTCTCTTTCAACATACTTGATGCAGACTTTTAGATTATATCCAGCAACTGAAATCGAAAACCATAATTAGCTTAAGAGGCTATAGTTATATTAATGTCAGGTTATCAATTGGACAAATCTATGGAAAGCTTAAAAGGTATTAAACAATGTACCCTTCGGTAATGTGATTTAAAGATTTTCTTTGTTATGGATAATAGTAAAACTCAGATATATTGCAATAACATAAGATTGAGCAAAAGATTCAGAGAGTGGGAAACTGGTTTATGACAAGTAGGCATCGAATGTAAAGATAGGTACTCGTTACAAGGGAAAAACAATGAAATCAAAACCAGTTCATGCAATTGTACTGCTTTTAAAACATAGTTACAACCATAAGAACTTACTGTGTTATAAATTTAAAACTGACCACTTTACCCCTGATTCAATAACTCAATACATTCTTTAACTAATTAGACCTAAAAGACTAAACAATCCGATGAACTTGTTTAATGACTCACGGCTCCAAACAAGGATCCTTTCCACTTTAGACTAAAACATAGTCACGACTTTGCCTGAGCATTGCCATATGATGAGATGTCATGTATTTTATATATAAATATAATCTGGTCCGTACAATTCGTATCTAACGGTTACCTCGCGCTTACACTCTCTCTCTCGATCTCCCCATCAATTCGTATCTGTGCGGCGCCTCCTCTTCCTTCGATCCGAAATCCTCAAGGCGCGATTTCTGTATCCGTCAACAATTTCCTCTACGATTCTTTTCTCTCTCCTCTCTCTCTCTCTCTCTCTCTCTCTGACTTCGCCGCCTCTCCCTTCCCGCTTTGCCGGAGCTGGCCGCGGAGTCCGCCTCCGTCGGAGACCTATCATGAGTCATGACCACCGTTTTGCCGGGTAGCACACTCTTACACGATGTAGGCGTCTCGGCGCTCGCTTCAGGGGTTGCTCTTGGCCTCCTTCGTTTCTTGGAGGAACTCGCTAAGAGATGTCTTTCAACAGGTAAAGAGGCGATTTTGACACCTTTGTTTAATTTATTTGTAGTTGGAGTACTGAGCTGAATTGGGAGATTTTCTAGTCTCAATTTTGAACGGGCGATCATTTCGACAGTAGCCAACTGGTGCATGCTCAACTGGTAACCATTACTAGTCTATTACAAACCCACTTTCTGCAGTGCTTTGAAAATGTATTAAAGGATCCCTATAATACTAGAAAAAAATAAAATAAAAAACAAACTACCAGCACATGCTAAATTACTCTACTGCTCCTACTGTGGCAGTTTTTTAAATTGTTCTCTAGGCTTAATCTTCTGGGTTATTTCTTTTAAGAAATTTTAGGTTGGGATGAATTTGACGCATCTTGACATTTTGAAATAAATACAAGGAGGGTATGGGTGATTTAGAGAATAATGTATGTATACCCTTTCTTTTTTATTTTATTTTGTAATTAGTAATTTTGATTTTCAGATGAATATACAAATTTGACAAATTTGCATTGATTTATATATCAATTTTATATTCAACAATTTGGGCGATAACATTTTACCCGGTTGTGTTATACTAGGTACAAACTAGCACCTCCAGCTCCTTATATCCTCTTCCACTTCCTCAATAAGCTTCGGCATAATTTTTTAAATTATTATAAGAAAATAATTTTTAAAACGGGCCATGTCAGGTTCAATTTAACCCACAATTATATATGATAATTAATGATATATTAGAAAAGTCCACAATGAATTAAAATATATTTTAGGTTTGTTTTTCTCATGCCCTACGAAAGGAAACTCGGGTCCATATATATATCTTTTTACAAAAACACTAATGAGACATATGTCATATGTGGTTGTAGCAGGAACTCGGGTCCATGTAATTTGATTTGATGACAATCTTGATCTTCAACAAATTGGTGGCCAGCTTGAGATCTATGCCAAGGTAAGGGCACAGTTTGTTGTTAGTATACAACTAAAAATTCTATGCCAATGTTTATTGTTATTTTTCTTTTCATGTCTCTCCTGCATTGACTTAACTTAAATCATGGAATTGTTGCAATGCAGGTTAGAAGACTTTTCAGTAATAGCTCCCAACTGTACCAGAAAGATTTGATCGTTGTTATTTCCGGAACTCAGGAAGGAACTTATATGGGTAAGTAATTAAGACACTCTTCATTTGATTTTGGTGTGAAGAAACAGCTTCATCCATAATGTATTCGACTTTAAAGTATTTAAGAAATGCATAGTGCAAATTGGTCCGTACTATGGATCCATATCTCCATTTTACATAAGAAATGCATAGTGAACTTGGAGGCCAAATTTTACATTTTTTAGAATTTTTTTTACTATTTTTTTAAGATGGGTAGTAATAACTACTTTTTTGGATGGTATAGAATATTTAGATCTAGTGATTTTCTACTTGTCTAAAAAAATAGTAATTTTTTTCTAAAAAATATAAAATTTGGCTACTTGATTTCCGTATTTACTCACAACTATGATCAAATTACCCTTCTTCCACACTGTTTGTATTTATGTAAGAGAAGAAGAAAGGAGTGATTTGAGTTCACAGAAAGCAGCACAGTTGGTCTAATTTTTTTGTTATTTGCTGTTTTTGGAGGGTCATGTGAGGTATTTCTTGTTTATATTTTGACCATTTTTAAGGTCATATAAGAAACTGTATGTGCATTTATCTGAGTGCTATTTAAAAAAAAGAAATCCTATTTTAACAAAGGTGCTAGTTAGAAATTACCAGAATCTATGCCCAATTTTGATGACTGTTTTCTGGATAAATTTACTTAGTATAAAATATTGTGCACATAAAGTAAAGAAGGTAATTATGAGGAACAATGGGAAAAACACCAGTGCAAAATCTGGTATTTGGTACTTTTACTATATACTGGTACATTACTTGTATATTTTGGGTACATTACTTGTACCAGTAAAATTCATGAGTCATGACCACCGTTTTGCCGGGTAACACACTCTTACACGATGTAGGCGTCTCGGCGCTCGCTTCAGGGGTTGCTCTTGGCCTCCTTCGTTTCTTGGAGGAACTCGCTAAGAGATGTCTTTCAACAGGTCAAGAAGCGATTTTGACACCTTTGTTGAATTTATTTGTAGTTGGAGTACTGAGCTGAATTGGGAGATTTTGTAGTCTCAATTTTGTACGAGCGATCATTTCGACAGTAGCCAACTGGTGCATATATATATCTTTTTACAAAAACACTAATGAGACATATGTCATATGTGGTTGTAGCAGGAACTCGGGTCCATGTAATTTGATTTGATGATAATCTTGATCTTCAACAAATTGGTGGCCAGCTTGAGATCTATGCCAAGGTAAGGGCACGGTTTCTTGTTAGTATACAACTAAAAATTCTATGTCAATGTTTATTGTTATTTTTCTTTTCAGGTCTCTCCTGCATTGACTTAACTTATCTGAAATCATGGAATTGTTGCAATGCAGGTTAGAAGACTTTTCAGTTATAGCTCCCAACTGTACCAGAAAGATTTGATCGTTGTTATTTCCGGAACTCAGGAAGGAACTTATATGGGTAAGTAATTAAGACACTCTTCATTTGATTTTGGTGTGAAGAAACAGCTTCATCCATAATGTGTTCAACTTAAAAATATTCAAGAAATACATAGCGCAAATTGGTCCGTACTATGGATCCATATCTCCCTTATACATAAGAAATGCATAGTGAACTTGGAGGCCAATTTCACATTTTTTAGAAATTTTTTACTATTGTTTTAGATTGGTAGTAATAACTACTTTTGGATGGTCTAGAATCTTTAGATGTAGTGATTTTCTACCTATCTAAATAAATAGTAAATTTTTTCTAAAAAATATTAAATTTGGCCTCCAAGTACTTGATTTCCGTATTTACTCACAACTGTGCCCAAATTACCCTTCTTCCACACTGTCTGTATTTACGTAAGAGAAGAAAGGAGTGATTTGAGTTCACAGAAAACAGCACAGTTGGTCTATATTTTTTGTTATGTGCTGTTTTTGGAGGGTCATGTGACGTATTTCTTGTTTATATAAGGACAATTTTTAGGGTCATATAAGAAACTGTATGTGCATTTATTTGAGTGCTTTTCTGAAAAAAAGGTCCTATTTTAACAAAGGTGCTAGTTAGAAACTACCAGAAACTATGCCCAATTTTGATGTGACTGTTCTCTGGATAAATTTACTTAGTATACAAAATTGTGCACATAAAGTAAAGAAGGTAATTATGAGGAACAATGGGAAAAACACCAGTGCAAAATCTGGTATTTGGTACTTTTACTATATACCAGTAAAATTCACGACTTACTGGTACGTGTTGCGATATACCGGTACATTACTTGTATATTTTGTGTATTTATATAATTTTAGCTTGCGGTGGAGTATGAGGATCGTGCTATAGTTGTAAAGGTTGATACTAACGAAGAGTATGAATTTGCAAGAGATATGCTGGTAATATTTTATTTACTTTTTTCTTTGATGCACTTGGTTGCATTTTATATGATGGTTGAGTTAAGTGTTTGATTCCTAAAATTATATTAATATTAGTTCATGAGTGAGGCTGTGGTACTATGCATAGCGCAAATTGGTCCGTACTACGGATCAATATTTTCGTTTTCAAAGTTTAAATAGTAAATCTGAACCGTTCAACGTGATTTATATATGAAAATATACTTGTTGACTAAATTTTACATTTTTTAAAACTTTTTTACTATGTTTTAGATAGGTAGAATATTACTACTTTTGAATGGTCTAAAATCGTTAGATGAATTGATTTTCTACCTATTTAAAAAATATATAATTTTATCTTAAAGTACATTTTCATTTGGAAATCATGTTTAACTGTTCGGATGGACGGTTTGAACTTTGAAGTTTGAAAATATAGATATGAATCCATGACACTAGTCGATGTTTGAAATATAGATATGAATCAATAGCCTCACTCTTAGTAGTATATATAAATTGGATATTTTTGTTTAAATTTTCAGGTTCGAGGCCCGTCGACATTGTATTTTATTAGCCCAAACCCGAAGAAAAATGCGATTAGAACAGAAGGGCTTATTCCTTCGGTCGTGATCCACGATATAATTGACAATGAGATGTAAAAACGAAGAGAATTCTGAGTTTTGTATTCCTTGATTTATGTTATTATTATGTTTTTGATGTAGGAAAGTGTTAGTTTTAATTTTTGTAGATTAATTAATTTCAATTTTGATCATATATTTAGATTTTAGAATCATGAGGTTGGTTCTTGTAATATTACAGTTAATAGTTATGCTCTTTTTTGTGTTTGCTTCTTTGGTCAAAATCTATGTTGCATGGATACGGGTATCGTATCGGATACGATACGGATACGGCGATACATCAATTTTAAAAAATTCCGGATACGATACGGGTGCTATATATATTTTATTTTAATTATTTTATTAATTTAACACTTCTATTATATAATTAAATATCAAAATCAACTTAAGTATGTGTTAAATATAAACGCTAGTAGTTTGAAACAACAAAAGTGCTATAGTGCAGTGGGGAATTCATATCACTGACGGTACCGTAATAGGGAATCTTTTACAATTACTTGATCTGGACCATTCTTTTTAACTTAACACGAATCTCAAAGCCCAATAATACTGCCCCCTCAGTCAGTCTGAATCCCAAACCGGCTAAGAGTTAATCTCAATCGTAAATAGCTAATTGTAAAAGGGAATCTTTTATGGTACCGTCGAGGATATGGACTCGTGCAGTGGGAAAGTGATGCGTCGCTTAGCCAGTGGATCCAAGTTCAATTTGTAGTTGGCGCAAAAAAAAAAAAAAATTTCCATGCGCGGTGCACAGGACCGCTTCCATGCGTGGGGTGCACCATGGTGTTTCGGCCGTATCAGGCCGTTTCAATCCCCATCGGAGCTGTATCAGATAGTTAGAGATACGCCACATCATCCGATACGCCAGTTGGCGTATCCAGTACGTATCGGGTCTGTATCGTACCCGCATTCGTATCCGATACATACCCGATATGGGTACGGGTCCCAGTTTGAAGTATCCGAGTAACATAGATCAAAATAGAAGCAAAAGAGAACAATGCTTGGTGTTTACTTCTTTATTTTATTTATTTATTTATCTATTATTATGTGGGGGGCAACAAATATAAATTTAAAACCTATTTCATTTAAAAAAAAAAAAAACAGAACATACAAATATGTATTATGAAAAAAATAGACAACAGAGAAGAAAGCTATAGAATTAAGCATCCCACAACAAGTGACTAATCCATGATAATAAATGAAATTAAAATAGAAAAATTGAATTAAGCTTGCGGAAATATATATATATTTTTTTTAAAAAGGAAAAAAATTCCATTACACTAATGGTGAAAAATAAATTAGTTATGTCATTATTGGTACAGCCACGACAAATCACTATGTGTTAGTCATGTGATGTGACTCGCATGCGTGGTGTGTCCATTAACATGACTCGTTTCTCTTCAATCATAAATGACAATTACAATACGTCATGTTACGTAACACGTTATGTTACGTACTAATTTCTCCAACATTTTTTTTCTGTAAACTAACTTAAGAATTGAAAAAAATATATATATATATATATATAGTCAACCACGTCATATTTGATTATCGTGACGTGACCGTCTTTCGCTATTTTAATTACGTCATCATGAAAAATAAATTAAACAATATATTAGTCATCACGTTTTTCCTTTAATGCAACTATTACCTGCCTGCCTTAGGCTTTGTTAAGAAGAAAGAAAGAATTCAGGAGAAACAAATTTCAAATTTCAAATGTACGGTAACCAAATTCCTTGAACAATTCGACTGATTGCTGGTCGCTGCAATGCGCTTATTGCGTTTTTTCCATTCCAGCCCCCGCTCTTTCTCAAAAACTCAAACCACCATCAACCAAGCTATAGTACCAAACAAAAAACCCAATAAAAAGAAGCATGAGAGAGGGGCACTTATTACATGGGACCCACAGGTCGTAGAGTGGAACAAGGCCATCTCTCACAGGATGCGTTTGGGCCACGTGGCGCACGCCCAGCAACTGTTCGATCAAATGCCTAAGAGAACTATTTCTTCTTATAACACCATGCTTTCGGGATACGTGTTGAATTCCCAATTCGCACATGCAATATCGCTGTTCTCCAGTATGACATCACGTGACGTCATCTCTTTCAACACCATGCTCCAGTGCCATGTCTGCAGTGGTGACCTGAAGACTGCTCGTAAGCTGTTTGATGAAATGCCTGTCAAAGACAAGGTTTCATATAACACAATGATATCAGCCTATGCCCGGCACGGGCTGGTTGATCAAGCCAAGGAACTCTTTGACCGAGCCCCAGTCAGAAACAATATATCTTGGAACGGGCTTCTAGCTGCCTATGTACAAAATGGGAGATTTGAACTTGCTAAGGAGCTGTTTGACTCTAAACCTAATTGGGATGTCGTCTCGTGGAATGCTATAATTGGTGGGTATGTGCAAAGAAATCAAATGGACGACGCTTTGAAGCTGTTTGATAAAATGCCTGAGAAAGATAATGTTTCTTGGAATACTATGATTAGTGGATACGCTCAGAATGGGAACATGGCAGAGGCAAGGAGACTGCTTGATGTAATGCCGGTAGAGAAGGATGTCTTTACTTGGACTGCAGTTGTTTCCGGCTATGCAAAAAATGGAAATGTGGAAGAAGCTAGAGGTATTTTTGAAAAAATGCCAGAAAGAAATGTTGTTTCATGGAATGCCATGGTTGCAGCCTATGTGCAGAATAGAAGATTTAATGAGGCAAAGCAGTTATTTGATCAGATGCCGTGTAGGTATATTAAATTTTTTGAGGGTTTATAAGTACTATTTTTAAAGTGAGACATAAGATTAATCATTGTTGAATTTGTAGGGACGAAATAACATGGAATACAATGCTGACAGCATATGCAAATGCCGGGATGATTAAAGAGGCCCGAGAGATGTTCGACAAAATGCCCCATCAAAATGCCGTGTCTTGGTCTGCTATGCTGACAGCATATACTCAGGTCACTATACTATTTTTGATAGAAGTTCATAAGCCATCTCCTTCCTGTCATGATTTGAAATGCTAACCGATATTATGTGTTTTTTGGTAGGTCGGGTTGAGTGAGGAAGCGCTCCACTTGTTCATAGAAATGTCTAGGAGGGGTATAAAAGCAAATCGCTCAGCTTTTGCATGTGTACTCAGTACATGTGCTGACATGGCGACATTGGAATGTGGGACCCAGTTGCATGCACAGTTGTTCCAGACCGGGTATGGAATGGGGTGCTTTGTAGGAAATGCTCTGCTAGCGTTGTACTTTAAATGTGGGTCCATGGAGGATGCACACAAGGCGTTCGATGAAATGCCTGAGAAAGATACAGCTTCTTGGAATACCATGATTTCGGGTTATGCCCGGCATGGGTTCGGGTTGAAGGCATGGGAGATTTTTGAGCAGATGAAGCAAACTCAAATCAGACCAGATGATATTACCTTGGTATGAATTATTGTTTTTTCAAGAGTTTTGTTATTTCAAAGTCTAAAAAATAGTTATTTCAAATTTATGCGTTTAATGTGCATCTCAAAATGGTTATTTAATTATTTATTAAATTACTGCTCAGGTTGGGGTTTTGTCAGCATGTAGTCACACAGGGTTAGTAGACAAAGGCATCTCTCTTTTCCATTCCATGGACCAGGTCTACGGCATTACTCCTAAACCGGCACACTACACTTGTGTGATAGACCTACTCGGTCGAGCCGGGCGTTTGAAAGAAGCACAAGCTCTTATAGAAAAAATGCCCTTTGAACCAGACCCCACCACATGGGGTGCTTTACTCGGTGCGAGCCGGGTCCACCGTGAACCAGAAATCGGTAAATGGGCAGGTGAGAAAATTTTAGAACTTGAACCGAATAATGCCGGCATGTATGTGCTTCTCTCTAACATATATGCAAGTTATGGTAAGTGGAGTGATGTGCAAAAAACTAGGGTTCTGATGGAAGGGAGAAGAGTGAGAAAGGTGCCCGGTTTTAGTTGGATAGAAGTAAACAACAAGGTGCATTTATTTTCAGTTGGGGATTCGTCTCATCCCGAAAAAAAGAGAATATATCGGTTTTTAGAGGAGTTAGATTTGAAAATGAAAAAAGCGGGTTATGTATCTGCTACCGAAATGGTATTACATGATATAGAAGAAGAAGAGAAGGTGCATATGCTGAGGTACCATAGTGAGAGATTAGCGGTCGCATTTGGGATATTAAATGTGCCTTTGGGCAGGCCAATTAGGGTCATAAAGAACCTAAGGGTCTGCGAAGATTGCCATAATGCAATAAAATATATTGCTAACATTGAAAATAGGTTGATTATTTTGAGGGATTCTAACCGATTCCACCATTTCAGTGGCGGTTCTTGTTCTTGTGGGGATTATTGGTGATAATATGAAAATTTGCAATTAAACAGTCAGAAAATGAAAATTAATTGTATGTTAGAAAGGCATAAATGAACTTATTCGATTCAATCAAAACCGCTTATTGAGTAATTTCTAATGGAAAGGGTTTGATTGAACTGAGTAGAATTAGTCTAGGTGGAATTGAATAAAAAAAAATTCAAGGGCTTGATTGTAACATAAGGGAGATTAGTGTTTGAATTTGTACAATTGGTGGGGTTTCTTGGTTTGATGGTTTATGAGAAAAACATAGTTACTTCAGATAATCCAGATATACAACTCTTTTTAAGGAGATTAGCAATGGAGTTCACGCTAGCATAGATTCTCTGGATCAGGTATACAATTTACTTAACGAACTATTTTTTTTTTTTTTACCAAAGTAGGTATATCGCACCGATTTCATTTAGAATCCATAGCTTTTTTTTTTTGGCTATTTTTTTTAGATTTATAGAAATTTGCTTGATGTAAAGATACTAGACTATTCAAAAGTAGTGATTTTCTATCTATCTAAATAAATAGTAAAAAAATTCTGAGAAATGTAAAATTTAGTCGGCAAGTACATTTTCATATGGAGATCATGTTGGATGGTCCAGATCGGCTGTTTGGACTTTGAAAATGGAGATATTAATCCGTAGTACAGATCCATATGCGCATATGCATAGTACCATAGCCTCACTCCTATAGTTTGTTATTTTACTCTTACATAACAGACTTATCGCTTGTTGAAAAAAAAAAGCATATGAAAATAATTATAAAAAAATATGCAAATAATTTTGTTATGAACCCTTTCTTAAGTGTTTTGGTTATCTTCATTTAGTTGACCAAATGTAATTTTTTTTTTTTCCCTTTTTTACTAGGAGGTAAGGATTTCTACCAAACCGATATTTTGGATGAAATGATTCTGCTATATATAGAGAGAGATGCATATACATGAGGAAAATGGCATTTTAGACATAAGCCAGATACCCATTTGTAACAGTTGGATCCACTTCAAGATTGTGCGAACTGCTTCAAGATTCGTGCTTATCAAGTACGCACGAATCGAATGACTCTGACGGTGCAGTTGATTTTTGAGAGGCCGAGTGTCACCGAAAGAATCTAGCGCCCATATGCTGATCAATTCAATTCAGGTAATCTATTCATTTATTATTAAACTAATGAACTACAACTGTTGGGACAATATAAAAAGGTAAAATCAAGAATTGAATCTCGAGCTACTGCAAACCGGTTCCCGAAAACATATCAAAACCGACTCAATATTGGATTCATAATTTAATTATGAATTAATATTTAGCTAATTGGTACTGCCAAAAACTCATAATCTATGATTCATTGGCTTGTTTATGTAGATTTCTTTTTTTCCTGTGCAATTTTGAGTACTTGGCTTTGCTGTTTGTTATAGGTGTTGTGTTGATGGGTTTAACATTGCACATACTGGTGGTACCGTACCAGTACGGTACGATGCTTCGTGGCAAGAAGGGCATATTTTATGGGAAATTGGAAGATTTGATCCCAGCTGAGTGGCTTGGCTTAGATGCACGGGGGCCTTTAAGATTCGTGCCAGATTAAATAAACGGTATGGATTTCATTCTACCAGGTCAGGTACCTGATCGGATCTGAATGTAATGAAGTCAGTAAACCATAACTTTTTTTTTTAGATACTGTTTTTTTTTTTTTTCTATATTTAGGTTTCATTTAATCATTGAGATCCGTACTGAGCTATGATTCTTTTGTCATAGTACACGTTATTTTTTTTTTTCACATGATATAACGTGACGTCATTAAAAATAGTGAAAGAAAATAATGTCACATTGTGATCAACCATGACTTGACTGGTTATGTTAAGATTTTTTTTTTTAGATTTTAAGTAAATTTTTTTCAAAAAATATAAAATTTAGTCTCTAAACAAATTTTACTATGAAGATTATGTTGAATGGTTTGAATCGATTGTTTGGACTTTAAAAATTATGATATGAATGCATATTAAAGAGATAATTTAATATGCATATTAATAGCCCAGCTCTCTTTCTCTCTATATATATAGTACTGTTCGAAATATTGCCAAATATTTATAGAAATAGAAAAGAAAAGATATAGCAGATTAGGTCAGTACACTTTTTTTGTGATCAAATTATTGTATAATTTAATGCACCACGAAATGCCGTTCAAAATTAATGAATTGGTACACATATTTTTCACATGGTGCCATCAACAGGTACAATCCCAAACCCTTTCAGGTTTATAAAATTAAATGAATTTTGAACGACATTCCGAGGTGCATTAATTTTCTATGTCTGGAAGTATTTGGCATTGTCCCTTGTTCAGGCCACCATGTAAAAACATCTGTACTAATTCATTAATTTTGAACAGCAATCCGTAGTGCATTAATTTATACAATAATTCATACAAATATTTACAAACTCAATGTATGATGTCCACTGCCACATAAAAAGCGACTATATACGGTCACTAGTACAAAAAACCCCTTCACCGACCCTTCATAACCGACTGTTTTAACCGAAGCATCAGTGTTGCTATACCTACACTGACTCTTTTATTAAATAACAGTCAGTGTTGTTGCTCAACACTGACGCTTGAAAAATAGTCAGTGTTTGTTATCAACATTGATGGTTTTAAAAAAAAACAGTCAGTGTTGGTAATCAACACTGACTGTGTTTTTTTTCCTCAAAAAAAAAACACTGACTGTTTTTAAAGCGTCAGTGTTGGTGCTCAACACTGACGCTTTAAAAACAGTCACTGTTGGTGTTCAACACTGACTGTTTTTGAAAAACTGTCAGTGTTGGCGTTCAACACTGACTGTTTTGAAAAACAGTCAGTGTTGCTGTTAACACTGACTGTTTTAAAAAACAGTCAGTGTTGAACACCAATAGTGACTGTTTTTAAAGCGTCAGTGTTGAGCACCAACACTGACGCTTTTAAAAACAGTCACTGTTGGTGTTCAACACTGACTGTTTTTGAAAAACTGTTAGTGTTGGCGTTCAACACTGACTGTTTTTTTAAAAACAGTCGGTGATTTTTTTTTTTTTAATGCCGCTGAAATTTTGAAAAAACAGTGACTTCATTTTAGTGTAGTTCTCATGTTCTGTGTAAATAAAGTGCACTAAAACAATTGTTTAAAAATATTTTGAGAACTTACAAGTGATTATAAATGTCTTTATAATTAACACAATCATAGTAACTATACATGCTAACATGCTTGTTTTGGACATCTTTCCTAGAGCTTGAAATCAAGGGAATACATGCTTGTTTTGGACATCGTTTCCTAGTGCTTGAAATCAAGAGGAATTCAATTCCCGGGAAGAGACGATGAGGGTCTGGCTCCAGTATTTATAATTTATTAGGAGTGAGGCTATGGTGCTATGCATAGCACGGATGGGGTCCGTGCTACGGCCAAAAATTTGACTTTTTAAAATCTTAATAGTCGATCCAACCGTTCAATGTGATAACCATATGAATATGTACTTGCAAACTAAATTTTATATTTTTTTGAATTTTTTTACTATTTTTTTAGATAGGTAAAATTTTGATGGTCGAGAATTTTCAGAAAACACTGATTTTTCTACCTATCTAAAAAAATAGTAAAAAAATTCGAAAAAATATAAAAATTTAGTTTGCAAGTACATATTCATATGGTTATCACATTGAACGGTTGGATTGACCATTAGAATTTTAAAAAGTCAAATTTTTGGCCGTAGCACGGACCCCATCCGTGCTATACATAGCACCATAGGCTCACTCATTTATTAGGGTTGAATTTTATTTAAAAATAATAATTTATGTGTATGAGGTGAATTTTATTTAACAATTATATTTATTATTCATATTTTTGTTTGTTTCATTTTTCATTTTATTTTACATTTTTTCCTTAATTTTTTTATCAAATATCATAATTAAAAATATATTATTTTGGTTTGAACATTTCATTGAACACATGTAATACATTAATTTATTTAATAAATCAAGTTAAAACTTAAAATCTTTCAAGTTTTTACAAATACGAATTTAATAATTACAAGATAATGCAAGAAGACGGAGAATCCTAAAGAAAATCACAAGTTATATGAAATGAAATTTCAACCGGGATTTTGCGCTTGTTGACAAATTTTATAAGGGAATCCAATTAAGCAATTTGTGGATATTTTATAATACAATTAAGTCTTCCAAAAATTTTAATATATTTTTAAACTTTGATTAGTTGTCAAGAAAGTATGTACATAAATAAATAATATGATAATATAATTTATGTTGAAGAAAATAAAAATAAAAATATGTTAATTATAAACTTAGAATTGTGTAACACATTGTGTAACACATGCTCATGCAAACTTGGATCCGTTAATTAAGGGCTTAATACCCAATAACAAATATTCATGCATAAAAAATAATGCAAACTAAGATCAAGAATTTCTTGCATAGAAAATAAAGATTAACTATTTAAATTATAAAATTCATATAGAAAAGATGCTGTAATAACATGTTATTACACCATCACGTATGTGCCTGTTTCAAGTACTAGGAAAAATTTGCTTTACTTATTTTAATACTATGGTCAAAAGCTTTATAATTAACAGGAATTGTTTTAGAATGCATTCATGTCACTCTCTTTAATATTACATATTTACAGCAAGCTGTGAATGAGGTGGATGAATAGATCGTAACACATCTTTACTTGACAATGAGCATATATTCAAAAAAAGTATCCAACTTTTTAAGAAGTATCCAACTTTTTTACTTTTCTTTTTAAGAAGTATCCAACTTTTTTACTTTTCTATTACAACTAATTTTATAGTTTCATATGATCTTATAATGAGGTCTTTTGGTCAATTTAGATTATGAAGTTTGTTATTCATACCTTCTCTAATTGTAGGGACACAATTTAATTGATCACTAGAGGAGATAGAGGCAAGCAAAGTCCGACAACCGCTTTGATACCGATCGACTCTTGTCAAGCGATAATTGGAGCAATTTTGGGTAATTAGACTTCTCGTGTCCTTGCTCAGTCCAGTCAACTACAAGAATTGTATATTTTTCTTGGACAACTTCTAACCTATTTACAAGAAATACAATGTTGTTAATTTCAGTTGCAAATTTTGTTTTTATGGGTTATGTAAATTTTGCTATAGTGTGGTTTTTTGTGAATGAATATGTTATATTGTTAAATTGTGTTGCTTTTTATTTATGTTGTCTACATTATTTGCATGATATTCTTTTTAATGAATGTCGAATAGTTATATGGCTAACAAAATATGGAGGCTAGCCTCGATACAAGCGGAACCATGCCAAATTTTTTATGTCAACACCGACTATTTTTAGGACCTACACTGACTGTTTTTAAAGCGTCAGTGTTGGCGTTCAACACTGACGCTTTAAAAACAGTCAGTGTTGAATACCAACACTGACTGTTTTTAGAGCGTCAGTGTTGGTGTTCAACACTGACTGTTTTTAGAGCGTCAGTAAAAGGTAACCTTCACTGGCGCCGGCTTTACTGACGCCGCTATAACAGTCGGTGTAGGGGTATTTGAACAGTCAGTGAAGGGGTTTTTTTGTACTAGTGGGTTAAAAATGCTAATGACATACAGTTTTGCAACCGTGTTCGAGCGCATCGTATATCATAGTGTCGATAAATTATATTGTACCTGGTTGAGTTGTGTTTGTATGCCCTTTATATGTACGGTTTATCCAAGAGAACCAGGTCAGTAACTGTGTATAATAGCAAGGTATATATACATTGTTTTTCCGAAGGAACTGTGTATGATAATCTTTTTACATGGTTCATTTGAAAGAACTGTATATGATTCATATTTTTTATGCAATTTATAAGGGGCTAGTACCCATATTCGCTAGCCATTATACAATATTACACAACGATATACATCTCATAGTCACAAAATCTAAAAATGCAACTTATGTTTGTTGTAACAGCCTATCGATATGGTTCACTTGATAATGACATATATGTGAAAGTCCCTAAATGATTGAAAATGCTTGAAACATATAAGTCAAAATATAGAAAAATGTACTCTATAAAATTAAAAAAGTAGAAACATATTTTTTCCGAAAAACCCTAGACAATAACCATACACGATTAAATTAAAGATACCAAGTAAGAAAGTTTACCATTTATATATCACTTAAACAAAACCATGTACAATCGTTCAAAATCATACACGATTTGTTATTAAAAAAGAATTGTGTGCCAATAGAGGAGTTTTTCGTACACAGTTCCTTGTTAAAAAAGAATTTTCGCACGAGCGTCTCATCCATTTATTTATTTGGAATTTTCTTCCATCTGTGTATGATATGCTATGTATGATTAACATTTTTGTAGTGGTGCTTAACCGCCTCCTCAAATACAATACTGATAGGTTAAAAGAATAAACGTATTTCATTGACATCATTGCGTAAATAATGAGGTTTAAATAATTAATTAATTTCTGAAACAAACAGATAGAATAGGCAGTGTTGTTTCAGTTTCACTACATTTTCATATGGGGTCTACCTTCTATATATATATATATATATATATCATCCAAGGTGTCCCCTGAAGGTCTGAACAACTCCAAATCAATCCAAGAACATATCTTGCTCTCTGTATATAATCACCATACCTTGCCTCAAATGGATCACACACGCTACAAGAGCTTCCATACATTCCTAGAGGAAAACAAAGTTCCTCCATATAATTTCCCCTCGAGTCTTACTGGAGTGGCCATGCCGGAGCCAGCTCGAATGAGCCTGTCGGATCTTTCATTGGCGAACTCCGTTCCATCCACACCCGGATGCACCTCTCCATGGATCCTCTCGCCTCTCCATCATGCCACCGAAAATTTGTCTTTCAACAAAGTTCAACACTCGCCACCTCACTCATCTAACCCCTCCATATACCACCACTGCCTTGCAACCCTGCACCGGGTCGATGGTAATGTTCATTCCATTTCCATTTCAAATGGGTTAGTTTTCACGGCCAGTGATAGCTGCTGGGTAAGTGCTTGGAGCTTGCGCGACTATCTTCACTGGGGTTTCATCCATATTGGTAGCCGCAGAAACAAAGTTACTACAGTGTTGGGCCATGGTGGAACTTTGGTGACGGCCCATATAGACCGTCGGGTTCGGATCTGGTCCGTGACCACTGACCCGGACCTGGAACCCAACCCTGACTTGGCCAGGGTCAAACCCAGGAAGATAGCAACACTACCACCAAAGAACCAGGTCGCTTCATTCTTGCCGGCTTTTTTTGGGAAGAGCAGCAAGAAAGCACAGCACCATAAAGATTTGATATTGTGTATGGCATTCTATAATGCCGAGGGTTTGCTGTACACCGGGTCAAGAGACAGCACAGTTAAGTCATGGAAGCTATCTGAGCGGCGGTTGACCCACTCCTTTGTTGCACATGAGGGACAGGTCAATGTTGTCACACTTGATTACTAAAGTTTCACTTCAATTCTTAATTAAATTTTATTTATATATGTATTTTACTGCAAGTGCATCTTAATTTGCTAGTATAGGTATCTCAGTATAGGTAATTTAGGGATCATAGATTCTGAGATCGTGTCCCCCCACACAATAGCATTTTGTTGATTAATTTCAAAAGCAAGGTGCCTGTTAATACAATGTATGTGAGAGAATAAAGAGACAACATGCACTCTTCTCCTTGGCAAATGACAATGGAATCCGAGTCATATGCTTCTGCACATATAAAAAATGGGATTATTAATTGTTAACAAACATTTTTCACAGGTATTAATTTGAACAGTTTCCATATATTCCATATATGATAGACGGAAGATCAATGTAAACCTAGTTCTAAAACTATGTTTCCATATATCAATGTAATCCTAGTTCAAAATTGTTTGTATATAGAAATTGGTAGCAGATACAAAACAATAATTTATGATACATTACTATAATTTATATGTTTACATAAATTTACAATTAATGAAGATCAATGCCATGCTGGTAGACCAAGACGATGGTTGCCTCTTCACGGCATCGTCAGACGGATGCGTGAAGATATGGCGACGACGGGTGTATGGTGATGGCCACCACGCCTTGATAATGTCTCTAAGATATCAACCTTCACCCGTGAACTGTCTGGCATTGTGCCGGTCAAGAATTTATTCCTGCTTCGTGTACTCAGGTAGCTCAGATGGCTATGTTAACATATGGGAAAAGGAGGATGTCTCGGGCCGATTCAACCATGCTGGTAATTTCCTTCATGGGCACCGTTTTGCCGTGTTGTGCTTAGCAACAGCCACAGACAGAGTTGTGTTAAGCGGCTCAGAGGATACCACAATTAGGGTTTGGAAAAGAGAGATAGGCAGTTCTTTTCACACCTGTTTAGCGGTGATGGAGGGGCATCGGGGCCCGGTACGGTGCATGACAACTAGCATGGAGGTTGAAGTTGAAGGCATCGGGTTGTTGGTTTATACCGCAAGTTTGGACCGCATGGTGAAGATGTGGCGTGTCAAAGTTACAGAGAAAGAAGAGGAGCAAGAAAACAAAGATGAGGAGGATGGCGATGGGGAGAAAGAGGCCGAGTTCGAGATGGATCCCACCTTGTCGCCGTCATGAGTGAAGCGACAGAAGAGCCGAGGGTACTAAAATTTTAAAATTTCAGACAAAGGTGCAATCTCAGTGTTGCATTGAATTCATCAAGCACAGATGTAGCAATATTTAAGTGTGATCAAATGTACATACTAATTTTTTGTTCATTTCACATGCTTCATTGCAGGATATAATTGCATGGATGTTCAAGGCATGCAAGCCAGTTCCTGAAGAATAATAATAGTGAATTTGCGTCATTTGCTTCCATGATTTTCTTTTATATTTTATTTTTTTGTGAATCTTGTCTCTTTTATTTTTTTGTACGTGATTGTTTGTTTGAGTTGGCTTCTTGTTTACTTTTATATTTCTCTATTTGGTCGGACATTGATGTATGTCCGCAAGGTGTTCGACGAAATTATTACTCCTTGAAACACTTCCGCAGCGTGACCCATTACTCAACAATTCATTTTTAAATTTTCTGTACCAATGCATTATTTTCTATATAGTGTAGAGTAAAATGCTTTAGGTATCGTAAAATTGACCCCATATGCAGCATGGAATTTTATATGATTGACTTTCATTTATGTTTGACTCTGATAGTTTGAAAGTCTGACTCCACCCTGGTAAGACTTTCATTTTAAGGCCAAATTGTCTATTTTAGAAGGATTTAATTGTCTTCATTTATTTTGTGTTTTATGCTTTAAAAACGTTACTCTATATTATTCTATATGTATTTAAAAAAAAAGTTGGTCAATTTTCGCTTTCATTTTCATGTGAATTGGTGGCTTAAACAAATTTCTTATGATGATAATCTTCTTGTTGTTTTTTGGATGCTGTTGATATTCATAAGAAAAGATATCTATCCATAATATATATATACATTACAATGAGGCTATAACATATATACATAGTATCTCGTTGGTTTTACAGCTTCAAATTATTTCGTGGGTACGTATAGAATTTTTGAAATCAATAACTTTTTTTCTATCTGAAAATTAGTAAAGAAAAATCTTTTAAAAAAGAAAATTTTGGCACCGTATAAGATTTAAATGTGTAGATTGAATTGAGTGTATGGTTTCCATTAATCATATGAACCTCGAAAATCGAGATCTATAGTAAAGCCGACAAGAAGCTCTACCTACTGTCTCGTACTGTAGAAAACAGTATGCGCTCGTCGGATGGATAAGATACCGTCAAGTGATTAATTGTGAATAATTAGAAATAATCGGTCATAATCGAAAATAATCTGCCGATTAGTCGAAAAAATTCGTAACGGTCCGCCAATGACTAATCAGCCGATTAATCAGCCTAAACAGACATTTTTTACAACACTACTACTGCCTACACCACATTTAGTACAAGGTTGTCTTACAAAACCTAAAGCCAGTATATACATCTTTTCTGACAATTGAAGCTCCTCAGTCCTTAGATAAGACATGAACAACCCCCAATCTCAAACAAACAATAACCAATCTCTTCATAGTCTAAATTTTCTCCTCTTACGAAATTGCTCATTAAATTATTTCACTAAACCAAACAAGGCCCGGGTTAAATTTGGGACAGTTTTCGTCAATGCAACATACAAAACTTGCTAGTTATTGAATATTGGATAGATCGATCAACTCGTGATTGATTTTTCTCTTCTCTGTTTGATGGTAGTAGTCAAGATTTATAGCTCATCATAGTTTCGGGTGTCATTGTGTTAAACATCGACAAAAAAAATCAAAGTGCACACGAGGAGAAATGAAGGTGAGGCAAATCTCAACTTATCACACCGTTAGAGGGAAGAAAATAAAAATGAAGCGAAAATGAAGAGACAAGGGGTCGAGGGGGCTAGACCTAAATGAAGTAAGTGTGGAGGCGGTTGAGGGACAATCTCTTCTAAAAAAATTTATTAACAGGGATATGGTTGAGAGGCGCGAATGAATCGTACACGGCTTGTACTACTACAAAATAATGTTTGGAAACTGAGCAAAATCTTACACAGTGTTTTTAGAAAAAAACCGTGTATGAAGGAATATATGACCGTATATGAGAACCGTGTATGAATGTTGTGACCTTTCATACACAGTTGTATTTTAATGGACTGTGTGTATGGTTCAGCTCATTTTCGCACTAGCCCCTTGAACACTCAAAGTTTGAGATATCTCATATGATGCGAATTCTGGTGCTAGGAGCATGCAAGTTTGAAGATCTTCTGTGGCGTTCTGAGTTAATACATAGGCCGAACGGGTCACTAATTAGTAGATTGGGTTAATTAGTACACATATTTTATGATAATTATTGTATAATTTAATGCCCCACGGAATAGGAAAGAAAGATATAGCAGATTGGTTTAATTAGTACACATTTTTTATCATTATTATTGTATAATTTAATGCACCACGGAATGCAGCTCAAAAATTAATGAATCAGTACACATATTTTTCACATGGTGACATGAATAAGGGACAATCCCAAATCCTTTCAGGCTTATAATATTAATGAAATTTTGAATGCCATTCCGAGGTGCATTGATTTTCTATGCCTGGAAGTATTTGACATTATCCCTAATTCATGCCACATGTGAAAAATATCTGTACTAATTCATTAATTTTGAACGACAATCCGTAGTGCATTAATTTATACAATAATACATATAAATATTTACAAATCCAATGATGATATCCACTGCTACATAAAAAGCAACTATATACAGTTAAAAACGCTAATGACATATAGTTATGCATCGTGTATCAAAGTGTCGATAAATTGTACACGGTTGAGAAACTGTGTCTGTATACCATTTATATACACAGTTAATCTAAGAGAACCATGTCAAATCTCCGAAAAATGACACTAAAACAAGAGATTGACACACGGGCAGGGTAACCGTGTATAATAGCAGTTATATATATACGGTTTTTCCGAAGGAACCGTGTATGATAATCTTTTTACACGGTTCATAATTGTGTATAATTTGTATTTTTTATGCAGTTTATAAGGGGCTAGCATCCATATTCTCTAGCCATTAAACATACACAAGGGGTGAACTAGAAAATTTAGTTGGGGGCTGAAACTTAAAATGCATAATATTAATTGTAGTTAGTGCATGGGATTAGAACTCAAGACCTCTCAATCACAAAATAAAACCTTAACCACTAATTGCAAGCACACATCTATTATTTTAGGAGAGGGGCTAAACTATATAAAAACTTAAAAAAAATTAAAATTCAGTTTGATTAAAAATTTCAATATCATGGGTGTGGCTTAGCATCCTTGGACTATGTGTAGATCCGTTCCTGAACATACAATATTACACATCCATATACATCCATAATATAAAAAATATTTGGCAAAACAAAAGCATCTAACCTGTCTTTCATTATTCGGTTCTGAAGTGCCACAAAAAATAGTCGACATGCGAGGGTTTCCATTTTATGAGCATGTACAATCTCTGTCCCTAGCTAAGGCAGAAGTGGCATTCATATTCTGTCATAAAGGCTGGTGCTATGTCCCTACTTAAGAGAGTGACACTAACTGACTGTGACAACCTGACGGTGCCTCTGGGGCTTTTTTCTAATCTTAAAAATTGAGCATATTTGTGTAATCTAATCTTAAACTATAAGTGAGCATATATGCTACTACTTTGGTTACGGTTGGTTATGTTTAACTATTTTTTTTTCTTCCAATTTTGAAGTTATTAAGGAAGAACAAAATTAGAAAAAAATGTGGAATTATTTTTTTCTTAAGTAGATTTTTCTCTACATGTATTTGGTAATTATTTTTATTTTTTTCTCTACATTTTTCTCGTTTGATGAACCCTCCACGTAGGAAACAAACTATATATGTATTTGAAGGCTACATGCTGACGGTGTACCAACAATAGTGGAGCCATGTCAGGAGAAGGCACTTGTCTATTTCTAACTCAAGTTATTTTTCTTTCTTCAAAATATGCTTTTTTTGTTGCATTTTTTTTTTCTAAAAAAATTACAAAACTATTCCTGTGTTTAAAATTAATTAAGTAAAATGTATCTTGTGTTGAAACACAAACTGTTGAAGGTCAAAATTAGATCAGATGTATTTTAGACGTGTTTAAGCTATATTTGGAATTGTTGCAGCAGAAATATAAGTGGGTAGTTATTTAATGTTAGTGGGGGCTATAGTTAGCATTATTTATTTGTAGCAGTAGCTAAAATAGAAGAGCTGTTAGTTAATTTAGGAAGTCAAAAGTTCCAAATTTAGGTAGTCAGTTTTGTGTATGAGAGGCTATATAATCAGCCTTTGTATTTGTGTTTATGTGTACGAGAATAACAAGTTAATTAAAGATTTTGCTGCAGAAACTCTCTCTGTCTTCTTTCTTCTTTACAATCTGTCTTCTCTGTTAGGTTAGCCATTTTTTTAATTGTTTACAACAATTGGTATCAGAGCCATAAAGGGCGCAATCCAAAGAGTAGAAGAAAATCTCCCATCGACGAAGCATTGAAGCAATGTCTTCAGGCGCAAACATGGCGCAATTCCCAGCTCCTATGCTGACCGGTAACAACTACGGCATATGGAAAGTGAAGATGGAGACTCTACTACTTTCACAAGGTTTGTGGGATATCGTTGAAGATGGGTATACCACGTATGCCGCCGACCACGAACAAACAGAAGACGAAAAAAAGAAGTTGAAGGAAGACAAGATGAAAGATGCACGAGCGCTATTCCTTATTCAACAAGGGGTAGCAGAAAACATTTTCTCACGCATCATCAACGCAACCAAATCAAAGGATGCTTGGGACATGTTGCAACAAGAGTTCAAAGGATCGGCTAAGGTGCAAGTTGTCAAATTACAAACCTTACGCAGACAATACCAAAACATGCAAATGAAAGACTCAGAGAAGGTAAAAGAGTATTTTTCACAAGTTATGGATTTAGTTAATCAGATGCGTTCGCTTGGTGATAAAGATATTACCAATAAAAAACTTGTGGAAAAAATGTTGATTAGCCTACCTGAGAGTTTTGACTCTATAGTTACTGCTATAGAGGAGTCAAAAGACCTGGCAACCCTACCCATACAACAGTTGATTAGTTCTCTTGAAGCACATGAAGAGAGAAAATTGCTAAGAAACTTGTCTAATGAAAATGCCTTCAAGGCAAGTCCAGATTTCAAATCTGAAAATTTTCGGAAAACAGGAAGTCAGAGAAAACCAGAAATAGATGGTAATGCCGAATCTAGTAAGGCCAACCGGCGGTGTGAAATCTGTAAGAAGGATTCCCACGATACCAAATATTGTTGGTCTACCAAACTGTGCAACAAATGCAAAAAGAAATTAAGGCCATATAGCTCGACTCTGCAGAACAAACAATTCTCAACGAACCAACCAAGCCACAAATCAAGCACAGCCACCTCCTGCTCAAGTCAACTTCACAGAACAGAGGGAAAATTCAGAAACCATCTTCTTTGCATGTCACTCTCCAAGTGAAGAAAGAGGCGACATCTGGTATCTAGATAGCGGATGTACAAGTCATATGACCGGCAACCATCAGATCTTCCATGAAATCAACACCTCATTTGAAACAAATGTTCGAATGGGAAATGGTGCATTGGTTCAAGCCAAGGGCAAGGGAAACATTGCAGTACACACTAAGATGGGTTCACGGTTGATAAGGGATGTGCTACTAGTACCCGATTTGAAGCAGAATCTTCTCAGTGTGGGGCAATTGGTTCAAAACGGTTATGCAGTGCATTTTGAGAAGCATGGCTGCAAGATAATTGATCGGCATGGCCAAGTGCTGGCAAATATTGTGATGGAAGACAACAGAAACTTCATGTTACAATTAAAGCATACTCCACATCTAGTTCTTCAAACCGAAACTGTAGATGAGTCAACTCTATGGCACAAGCGGTTCGGTCATCTCAACTATAGTGCACTCAAACTGCTGCAATCAAATTGAAACAGGCTCTATGGACTGAAACAGGCTCCAAGAGCGTGGTACAGTCAAATTGACAAATATTTTCTGCAAAACGAGTTTGAGAAGAGCAAGTCAGAACCAACTCTCTATGTGAAGAAAAGAGGTACTCACATTTTAATCGTTGCTCTATATGTTGATGATTTGATCTACACAGGCAACAGTGAAGCAATGATGCAAATGTTTAAAGGAGACATGATGAATACCTATGAAATGAGTGACCTTGGATTGATGAAATACTTCTTAGGTATAGAAGTGGTTCAAGTTGAAGATGGGATATTCATATCTCAGAAGAAATATGCAGAAAACATATTGAAAAAGAATAGGTTGCAAGATTGCAAGAGTGTCACAACACCACTTGTTCCAATTGAAAAATTCAAGAAGGAAGATGGTTCGGCAAAAGCAGATCCAACTGAATTTTGCAGTTTAGTTGGAAGTTTATTGTACTTGACTGCAACAAGGCCGGACATCATGTTCAGCTCAAGCCTTTTATCAAGGTATATGGACTGTCCTACTCAAAAACATTTTACAGCGGCAAAACGAGTTCTAAGGTACATCAAAGGCACTGTTTCTTATGGCATATGGTACAAACCTGTCAACAACTCAAAGCTGATTGGTTACACCGATAGCGACTGGGCGGGATGCCAAGACGACATGAAGAGTACTTCAGGCTATGCGTTCTCGCTTGGATCAGGTATTTGCTCTTGGTCATCCAAGAAACAGACGGTGGTCGCCTTGTCATCAGCCGAGGCAGAATACGTTGCAGCAGCAAGAGCCGTTGCACAGGCCATTTGGCTCAAAAGAATATTGGAGGATGTCAATAGCAAAATGGAGGAACCAGTCACTATCTACAGTGACAGCAAATCTGCCATAGCAATCAGCGAGAATCCAATCAGCCATGACAGAACCAAGCACATTGCCATCAAGTATCACTACACTAGAGATGCAGTCGAGAAACAAGAAGTGCAGTTGAAGTTTTGTCGAACTGAAGTACAGTTTGCAGACATCTTTACGAAGGTGCTAACAAAGGAGAAGTTTGAACTCAACAGGGAACACATAGGTGTATCCCAGATGTAATCGTTTTACCGCTGAGGGGGAGTGTTGAAACACAAACTGTTGAAGGTCAAAATTAGATCAGATGTATTTTAGACGTGTTTAAGCTATATTTGGAATTGTTGCAGCAGAAATATAAGTGGGTAGTTATTTAATGTTAGTGGGGGCTATAGTTAGCATTATTTATTTGTAGCAGTAGCTAAAATAGAAGAGCTGTTAGTTAATTTAGGAAGTCAAAAGTTCCAAATTTAGGTAATCAGTTTTGTGTATGAGAGGCTATATAATCAGCCTTTGTATTTGTGTTTATGTGTATGAGAATAACAAGTTAGTAAAAGGTTTTGCTGCAGAAACTCTCTCTGTCTTCTTTCTTCTTTACAATCTGTCTTCTCTGTTAGGTTAGCCATTTTTTAATTGTTTACAACAATTTCTTGTCCCACCGTATCCTATTTTCTCGCTCAGCTTCTGTGTACAAACGTTTCATCAATCATCATCTCCATCTTTTTTTTTTACATATTTTTGAATAATTTTCTTTTAAATTCCGAAAAGTATATTTAACAACCAACTTTTTTGAATAATTTCTCTATATTTAAGTTCCATTTAATCATTGAGCTCCGTACTGAGATTTAACAAAACAAATCCTGAAATCATTATATGCTCTCCACACAATTCCAAGTGCCTTGGTAGTTAGACCATCCATTCATGCATATAATATTTTCATTTTGCTTTCACCACTATCTCTGCCTTCCTTTAAATGGAGCTCTAGCTTCATCCCCAGCTTAACATATTGCTCAAATCCCACAATAAAATTTCACAATGGGATCATATCCGGGTTGTGTGATCATCGCTATGTTAATTGCCTTCCTCATTGGTTCTGCACACTTTTCCGAAGCATACGTCGAAAAGAAACATTTGGATGTGTGGAACATGGAAAACGAATTCCAGATGGATTCTAACGTACATCAGATGCTGCTCCAAGCGGGCGATTCGGGAACTAGGCTATGGCGCTGTGAGGCACGCAAGCAAGCCGGCATCCCCCAATGGCAAGAATGATCCGGGACAGCCGTACACTGGCCGGCCATGCGAGAAATATTATCGATGTTAATTAATACATGGTTTATATTTGTGATTTGTGTATCAAACACTTTTGTATTTGAGAATTTGGTATAAATAAATGACACGTTATATTTTATTGCATGGATATATTTGTATGGGTATTACATTTAGAGTGAGTCTATGGTACTATGCATAGCACGGATTAGTCCGTACTACGGAGTCATATTTTCATTTTGAAAATTCTAATGGTCGATCCGAACCGTTCAACGTGATCTTCACATGAATATGTACTTGTAGACTAAATTTTATATTTTTTTGAATTTTTTTACTATATTTTAAGATAGGTAGAAAATCACTTGATCTGAAAATTCTGGACCATCCAAAAACAGTGATTTTCTACCTATCTAAAAAAATAGTAAAAAAATTCTAAAAAATAAAAAATTTAGCCCACAGGTATATTCTCATATGGAAATCATGTTGAACGGTTCGGATCGACCGGTAGGATTTTGAAAACGAAAATATTGATCCGTAGTACTGACCAATCTGTGCTATGCATAGTATCATAGACTCACTCTTTAATTTATTGCATGATGTGTTATTTGCATGGGTATTAAATTTATTGCATGAGGTGTCATTTGCATGGGCCATTTTTATTAGCTTATACAATAAAGGTTTGCATACGAGAGGGGAGTTCCCTACAATAACTTGGAATAATTATTAGCTTATACAATAAAGTTTTACTATGCTTATACTTGAGGATTTATTGGGTAAGCATGGTCTATCTTTCTCTAAATTGCGTGGTCAAGGTTACGATGGAGCTAGTAATATGAGAGGAGAGTTCAATGGTCTCAAGACATTGATCATAAAGGAAAATAGTACCGCATACTTCGTGCATTGCTTTGCCCATCAACTTCAGCTATGTCTTGTTGCGGTAGCCAAGAGTCATTCCAAAGTTGCCTTACTATTCCAAATGGTCTCTAGCATTCTCAATGTTGCTTGTGCATCTTGTAAAAGGCGTGATCGGTTACGTGAGAAGAGGAGAATTAAAGTGGTGGAAGCTATTTCACATTATGAGGCCCTAAGCGGAAGAGGTTTGAACCAAGAAACGAGTCTTACACGTGCAGGTGACACTCTTTTCATTTAATAACAATCATTATTTTTGCAAGTTTGATGCTCTTCTTATTTTCGTTCTCTTATTTTGTCACATGTAGGTGATACCCGATGGAGTTCTCATTTCAAGGCTCTCAATAGCATTATTACACTATTTTCAGCCACAATAGATGTAATTGAGGAAGTAGAATGGGATGGAGCATTTCCCGAACAACGAGGAGAGGCGGCTGGATTGGTAGAATCTATGCTATCTTTTGAGTTTGTTTTCAATTGTCATGTCATGAGAAATTCATTAGCCATCACTTATGATCTGTCCCAATTATTGCAACGCAAAGATCAAGATATGGTGAATGCTATGTGCATGGTGGAAATTGCTAAACGTCGATTGCAAGAAATGAGGGATAGTGGATGGGAATCATTATTCCAAGAAGTGTGTGCATTTTGTAGGTGTTGAGAATTATAAGAGTTATGAGATTCAAGAGACAATCTGATTCTGAGGAGAAAAAATCTATTTCTTGTATATCTCTGTTATATTTGTTACAAGGTTTCTAAGTTCTATTTATACAAGGCTTATTCTAACGGTAAAATAAAGAGCCGTTGGTACTGTACAGTACAGTGTTCCTATTCTATTTTAATTGATCAATGATGTGTGGCTGAGATCAATCCTCTCTAATCATCTTTTATTTTCAACACTCCCCCTCAAGCTAGGAAGGTATATATCATACAATCCTAGCTTGTTATTGATAGTCTCGAAATGCGTCGGGTCCAAGCCTTTGGTAAAAACATCCGCAAGTTGTTCTTTGCTACATACGAACGGTGTCTCTATTTCTTTGGCTTGGACTTTTTCTCTAATAAAGTGGCAATCCACTTCTATGTGCTTCGTTCTCTCATGAAACACTGGATTCGATGCGATATGACGAGCGGAATTATTATCGCAATACATCTTCATAGGTTGATCATTTTTAATGCCCATGTCTCTAAGTAGTTGTTTAATCCATATTAACTCGCTTGCGGTGGATGCCATAGCTCGGTACTCCGCCTCCGCACTTGATCGAGCTACGACATTTTGTTTCTTGCTCTTCCATGTGACTAAATTTCCGCCTACAAATGTACAAAAGCCGGTCACTACAAGAAATCGTTTTATTAGCGTGGAAAAAAAAAAGACCTGCTGCGTGGTTAGTTGGTCGGAAATACCCATCTCCGTGGACATAGCCACGCTATTAGCAGCCAGCCAATTAGTCTCCACGCGACTAATAATTATCGCCGTGGAGTCCTCGCAATTAGTTTTCGCGAGGTTAAATTGTTACTATCACCGAGGCCTGTGTTGGTCGGTCAAAGTGGGTAGACGCGATCCAGACTGGATTATTTGCGTGGATGTTGGGCTGATATCACCGTGCACGTACCCACGGGATTGCTATAACCACGCAGATGCTAATTTTGGCGCGAAAATTTCCAAACCGAAATGTCATATAATTTTCCACGGAATTGTAATTTATTTCCGGGGTTAGTTATTTGCGAGGATGAGTAAATGCGAGGTTATTGTTTTGAGTACTATAGTATTACCATGCATAAGTGCACATGAATGATGTCAATATTTATATAATGGATTTCATTCCCATTCATAATACCTCCTGTACCGATTCCAGTACCAGTACCATACCCATGTTTCATCCCATTGAATATTCCCCATTATTTTTGCATCACACTAAATTATCATAAACATCAGAATATACTAAGAAGAGAGACTAGCAATAATACCAATAAAAACAATAAACTACCATACTTTTAAAAGAAGTCATACATATACCAATAAAAGATCATCTTTACATTAAGTTTAGCAACAAAAGTTATACCCCATTTTAGCCCCCACTTCACAACTATAACCAAAACGAACATAGCATCTATATTAATATTTTAGCAAACACAAAATACCCTTGGAAGAACCCTCACAACACCAAATTAGAGTGGAAATCTACAGATCCATAAAATGAGTCAACGTAGAGGTGACACGGCATCAGCAAATTCGTTGTTTGTAGTGCCTTGTTGGTTGCCTTGTACACCATTACCTTGACTAACCTTCTCTCTAGGTAGTTTGATGTGTAGGTAGAGCTCTTCATAGCTCACATCCTTTCCAAGATCTTTAACCTGACAAGGAATTAATAATTATTAGGAGTTGTGGTATGAAATATGTGGTAAAAAGATCTGACATAAGAAATGTGCAAACTTTCAAACAAACCCTTAATATTTACAGTATTTTTTTCCTTTTTACTTAATGCTTAATTGTTATTTAACTAAAATGCAGTTGCAAGCTAAAGAGATTTAAAAGGGAAAAGAACAGAAACTACAACTGTTTTAAGAAAGGTGAACTACATTAAGAGATTCACATCCTTCTCTTTTTAGTAATTCTAACTACCATACCCTGATGCCTTTGCAACTTCCTTAATCCTTATTCATCAGTGGATTTACACTGGGAAGCAATGTACTCGATTTAATAGTGGAGTGGCCATGAATAGGTTCTATTGCTTTGCACATGAGTTTCCCGGTTGTTAGAGTTCCGGTTTTATCAAATGCAATGGACTGACAGGAAGCAAGGGCATCTAGCACATGCCCTCCTTTCAGCAAAATCCCCTTGAGAAATTAACAAATATGTTTAATTATTTATTTTGATTGATGCGTCTCTTAAAAGAAAAATAAATTGTCTAGAATTTCAAGATTATCACCTTACTTGCACAGGAACTAATCAAGGAACCATCGCAAGTTGTAATTTATGTGAAGTAAACTCAGTAAATTGAATTCTTTGCAAACAAAACCAACATGTTAATCTATTTTAAAATGGTAAAAAGAAAATCTGATTAGCACGAGGATCAAATCTGTAAGCAATTCATAACACCTTTCCGCAACGTGTTAAAGAGTGATGATAAAATTACCAGGTTGTTCAAAAACAATAAAAAAAATCAAGATGCCTTGAGTTTTCTCATACATAAGATATAATGCTTACGAACCTCACCGGCCCTGACTAGGATGTATGAGTCAACTTGGAGATCTTGCACAGGGATCCTTGTATAATTCAATTTTGAAAAATGAGGTGGCCTATTACCATCATTTTCTAATAACAAAGCAAAATCTGGGTGGTTCTCCTTTAGTTCCTTCACATCAATCATCGATCGGCTTGTAAAATATTCTTCAGCTGGTCAAGTAAGATCTAATTTTATTAATGGTAGAAAACATGCTTATCAGAATAATTTCTCCTGACCAGACCTCATATCAATTTTAATTCTATTCCCAAATCCAACAAGTATCTAAATCCATTTTGATCAAATTTACCAATTCATTGCAACTAGCTGTGGAAATTGATTTTTTATCTCCAAATACAAACTATAACTCAGAATTTACTCTACCATTGGATAGCAGCAAGATACTCAACAACAGCGGCAAGATAGACAGGCGCGCCAACACCGATGCGCTCAGCGTACTTCTCGGTCTTCAGAAATCGTGCAATCCGACCTACGGGCAATTGTAGCCCCGCCTAGTTGCTCCTGGAGGTGGCCTTTGTGACCTTGTTCACGCCGATCGCCTTTCCTCTTCCTTCCATTGTAGATCTAGGGTTCTTTTATTTTTTTGAGAGAGAGATGGGCGCTGAAGAGAGCGACGGCGCCATTTGGAATTTTTGGAAGAGAAGAGGGAAATAGCGGACAAAATAGGAGGGAAATGAAAATTTAGGAGGGAAGCGAAATTGTGACCTAAAAGAGAGGGCGAAAATGAGTACAAGAGAGATGGCAGGCGCCTAAATCTCCCTGGGTGCGATGGGGAAACAAAAAGTTTCTAAAGTACAGATTTTAACACAGCAGTTTTAGCTTTATGCAGTGTGTTAAAATATTCGACGCTCTTTAAATTATATAGACCGTGCGCTGTATAAAATTAAAACTGCTTTGCAAACAAAATCGTCCCAAATTCCAAACAACTGTGAGGGAAAATTGAGAGGGAGGTGAAATTAATTGTAATTGTTCATTTAAAGGTAATTTATTAGTATCCAATTTATTAGTATCTAAAATTTATAATATCTTTAATAATTATGATTATTTATTTAAATTGAATTTCTATAACATTTATTAGTATCCAATTGTAATTGTCAATTTTATAGAATTTCATTATTATTTGCCTCTTCAACGTGTGTCAATATTTGTGGACCGTTCATTTTAACACGAGCGATCGATGGTCGATCTGCAATGAAATGATTCCAAATTTGGTTTGAAATGATCAAGAGAAAAATCTAAACATAAATAACACAAAAAATTTCGAGTTTGGTTATGTCTAAGCTTCGATCCAACGTAGAGTGTTTATAGCCTTTCGATGTTTCAATATTCCGTCGACTTGATGGATATGTAAATGAAAATAAAATTTCATCGAACTTTGCTACAATAAAATAAATGCAATGATATTTAATTTCAACGGTTCCGATCGACCAACGGACGATATATTCTTGCGTGTCTTCATTAACTCACAAAACAAGAGTTTATGTTTCATGTAGGTGAGTCATAAACTCTTGTTTTGTGAGTTAATGAAGACACGCAGAAATATATCGTCCGTTGGTCGATCGGAACCGTTGAAATTAAATATCATTGCATTTATTTTATTGTAGCAAAGTTCGATGAAATTTTATTTTCATTTACATATCCATCAAGTCGACGGAATATTGAAACATCGAAAGGCTATAAACACTCTACGTTGGATCGAAGCTTAGACATAACCAAACTCGAAATTTTTTGTGTTATTTATGTTCAGATTTTTCTCTTGATCATTTCAAAACAAATTTGGAATCATTTCATTGCATATCAACCGTTGATTGATAACGTAAAAATGAACGGTCCAAAATTATTGTCTCAATTTTAAGCGGCAAACAATGATGAAATTATATAAAATTGACATTCATAAGTATTATTTGGCCATATAAGATGTAAAAAAGTAGAAAATATTTATTTTGGAATTATTTTCATATTAATTGCTGTACAATTATTATCTAAATTGTAGATTTGTAAATTATAGCCGTCCGATGGGGAATGGATAGTCTTGATTTCAAAGGAGGTGTCCATTTTAGAGGTTGTGGGTGGGAGTCCATATTCTCTGAGGTAACTTAATATTTCTTTTTAAATCCACCCAGGGTCAAATGCAATGGATCCTTCAATATTCGTGCAAAATCTGTACTGACGCCCCGATCTAACATGAAGAAATTACGTTACCTCAGATGATATCAATTTGTGAGTAGGCATATCTAAGTAAATGTGATGCAGAGAGATTTCCCTGCGATACAGAGAGCTCATGGTAATTCTGTCCAACCTACTCTTTGGAGAATTTCATCAAAGAGTTCCTAAAAGCAATTCATTCTCCCGCCTGATATTTTTCATTCCCTCCTAATTGGATTCCCCGGTCCAAATCCAAACACTATCTCCCTCTCTCGCTTCTGTCTCCCTCTCTCTCTCTCACTCGCCGAACACCGCACCCAAAGCAAGGTGGCCCAAATCAAAACCGTGCATCTACTTGATCTCACATTTTCACTCAATTAGGAGGGCTTACCAGTGATCGACCTGAGAGTTGGGGTTGCACTGCCACGTGGAGGACCATTATCAGCTTATTAGAGAAGTCCGCCTCCCCCTCGATCCGACTCCAACGCCTCTCCAGTCTCTCTATTCATGGTATGCGCGCTCTCTCTCTCTCTCTCTCTCTCTCTGGTTGTCTCTGATTTTGTTTAATCTAATTGTTCATATTGTTCATAACTTACATGCACACAAGGTGTTCGATGAATTGAAGATTGAGGATTTTCACTATTTCTGATGCAAACTATTTTTAGATTGTACCTATATTTATTCATGGAAGAAAAATTTGCAAGCTCGTCAATTTCTGATCAAGGGGTGCTCAAGGAATTATTCTAGGCAATGAAAAAAATTATGTCTCAGTTCGTTTGTGAGCTTTTGAATTTAGAGTGAACAGTTCCTATTAAATACTTATTTTCTTAGTATATTTTCTAAATGATAGATTTTATGGTTATGAAAAGAAACCAACTACATTTATACAAAGAAGATTAGCAATTTGTATCAGTCCATGTATGTGCAACAATGAAAGAACAGTTATTTGCTTAAACTATACAAAAATAATCTAGACTGGTTTTTAAACAATATATAATGAAGATCCTGTTATAATTGGAATAACAAAAGTATCATACGCTACGTGTTAATAGCACTGTTATTGTTTCTGACACATACCAGAACCGGTACCTGCATGCTACTGGTTTCCATATAGACCAGTAGTATCATTAACATGAATATTTTAATTCTAGGTAATATATCATTGACGGACACTTGATGAGCACTATGGGCTTGTTGAGATTAAACATAGATTGAGACTTCAAGCATATGAGCCCTTCGGGTTAGCATGTCAAGCAATTCAAGTATACTACCTAACATATGCATCAAACCGTCAGCGTGATTGGTGGGTCGCAATGAAGACAAGGCACAAAGCAAATTGGCATGATCAGAAAACCTCGATACTTATCAAGAGGAGAGGCCAGGCTGCCCCTACGTGGTCTCCACAGGAGATGACCTAGATATACCTACTGTTTTAGTTCAAGAAGGTGTTCTAGACACGGTGGACCCGGCAGAACTCGTGAGAGCAGCCTCACAAGGAGCTAACCCAGAATCTGATGATCACAGCGGGTATGAAAGCGGACAACAACACGCATCTGATAATGAAGAAAGTGTCAATCCATTAGAGCAAGATGATGGAGAAGACGACTGGTATGTACATTCACCATTTTTATTTTCTTTTTGAGAAACTTGACAGCAGCTGTCAAGAGAACATCTTACAGTTTACACTATCGAACCATCAAACTCCCTTGCATATTTCTGCCCACGACCAAACTTGTAACGCATACTGACACTCGAAGAATAAGTGTAGAGTTGTTTCAAGATTGCAATTCTGACACATGACACATTCATAGTTGTATTATTTCACAAATCAATTGTTATATGCTCTCCTTATTTCTCAAATAAAACATTGCCTTTTTGTTGAAAATGAATATTGCATATTTCAATATTTGGGTTCAGTTTACTAAAAAAAAAATAGTTGGGTTCAGATGCATGTTGAAAGTTTAGGTCATTTTCTGTTACTGTTATGCATGATCTTTTCTAGACCAGAATTATAATCATTTTCTGGTTGTTTCAATAAAAAAGAGTATTTTTACACTCCTATTACTTGTTGGTACCGCCTGTACCGACCTTTTAATTTACTGCTGATGTGTTGTTAAGTGTAATCCTCATTAGCACCCGTCAGTATCAATGAATTACGCTTCTTAGGCTCAGTTATGTTGTTCTAAGATATTATTTTGCTTGATGCCCTGACATGAGATCCTTTGGTACCTTTCTATAAACATGTATCAGTGTGACATTTACTCTATTTGGGCTACTGTCACTATTCATCAGGGATAGTATTTGTCAAATTACATAAATATAGATTTTATATAAATTTCAGCAAGTATATGTTTTATCTATATTCAAAATTATATATATTACTCATACATACATATACATACAGATGGAAATATCACCTGACAACTAGAAGTAAAAAATGAGTTAAAAAATGGATCTTATCACTCTTTTTTTTTTCCTTATTGGGTTTGAACCCGACTGTCATGAACACTGCTATCATCCCTTCTCACTTACTGGTATAAAATTGTGTTGTGATTGTTGATGTTTGGAATTTGGAAATGTGCACTTGATTTCTTCTTTAACTTGAATTCAGAGTTTATTCTTATCCTTTCTCTTTCTCTATGATAAAGTATTTATTGATACTAGTGCTTTAATGACTCTGATATTTCAGTGCTTGATTAAATTGGCAATTAATGAACTTCAAAAACATAATAGGCCTTGTACAAAGAGACAAATTGTTACATTCATTACTTTCTAAAAATTGGAAGCTAATTACTTTTTATCTTCTTTTCTTTTGTATGTGTGTTGAATTTGTTAGGTAACAACAGATGCAATGGTGGATGAGGGGATCATATTAACAAACTGCTCAAATTCCTGGTTCAAAACTTCTATTTGGCGGTGAACCACTTGAAAATTGTTCTAGTGGATTTGAGCTCTTGCCAACATATTGTTATGTTTATTTGCAAATGATAACAGCCATTTTGTAATATTTTATAATATTAATCTTTTGGATTTGGATCACCACACCAAACACTGTTTTAAAATGTTATATTGCAGTTCTTGTGTACTGCATTTCAATATCTACATTTATTTTTATGTGAAAAATGCTATATAAGCAGTTCCAACCAGGCTAAAGGGAATGACAGTGGTATATTTAATAACTCAAGGGGTTTTTGGTAAATTTTACTTCCAAGAGGGTTTCTGCATATTTTTTTCTCAAGGACAGTATAATACTATAATATGCTGCAAACATTATATTATACTTATTAACATAAACAATAGATTTCTTTAATTTGGGCAATCCCTATATATCGCTTATGACATTGCTGCCAGTTCTTTTTGTTTGTATTTATTGACAGCTAGCCCCTTTAACAATAAAAAACTAAGTTAAGGGAGGTCTTTGTTAAAATGCTTTATGACTATTGTGAGTTGTTATTTTAATTCTGGTATGACACTTGATAGAATTATATTTGTGTGGATCCTCACACTTCAAAGATGAATATCTAAAAAAGGAAATTAACATTGCTGTTTTTCAACTTTTGGTACCACTGGTACAAGTGTGATGTAATTTCAAAAAGCAATCAATTAAATATCAGGCTATTCAATTGTGTTATATGACTATGCATTTATATTCATCAATCGTTAATAATTCTATAATAATTCACTTCTTTCATATTGTGTTGTTAATTAAAAATATATTGCAGTATTTGACAAAATTATAAAATAAGACAAAAACTACCCTGCTGCTTGCAGTCTGCATCATATTATTCCCGTGGAAATACCCACGGTGATAATAGCAGGTCTTGTTTATTTTAAAATAAATTTTACTGAAGTTATTCCCGTGGTTAATAAGATATTAGCGGCGAGGAGAGCAATTTCTGGTTTCTAAATTCGCTAAGTTCCGATAATTATTATCGCCGAGGGTAGATAGCACTGTTTTACCGAGGTTGGTTGGAGGTACTCCCGTCGTTCTACTATTAGCGTGGGTAGTTACAGTACCCACGGTGATAAAAGGTGATATCCTCGCTTTTATCCCAATTTCTTGTAGTGGGTGGTGGATTTTCTATCAAAGCTACCGGCCCAATCTGCATCGGAATAGCCACATATTTCGTTAGAATTATTGTTCATCATTTTTATGCCTTTTCCGGGGTTCCCTTTTAAATATCTTAATATTCTATTTATGGCTTCCAAATGGGGTGTTCTTGGAGAATGCATGAACTTACTAATTTGACTTACCGAAAAGGAAATATCCGGACGAGTTACCGTAAGGTAAATTAATTTTCCTACGAGTCTTTGAAATTGGCTTATGTCTTCTAAAGGTTCACCATCCTCGGTATTTAATTTATATTTAGTGTCAATTGGTGTAGAGGCCGGTTTACAACCTAATTTACCGGTTTCCTTTAACAAATCTAAAGTATATTTTCGTTGTGAAATGAAGAGGCCCTTATTTGAAAATGCTACTTCTATTCCTAAAAAATATTTTAGGTATCCTAGATCTTTAATGTCAAATTTATCTTTTAGTTGGGATTTATTTTTTTTAATCTCCTCAAAATTGTTTCCGGTAACTATTAAGTCATCGACATATACCAAAACAATGGTTACATTTTTTCCTTCACTTTTGGTAAACAAGGAGTGGTCGGCACTACTAATTTTAAAGTTACACAAAAGTAAATATGAGCTAAGTTTGCCATACCATGCCCGAGGAGATTGCTTCAATCCGTAGATTGATTTATTTAACCTACAAACTATATTAGAAATATTTTCCATTTTATGGCCCGGTGGTAGTGTCATATACACCTCTTCTTCAAGTGTTCCTTGAAGAAAAGCATTTTTTACATCCATTTGGTATAAATTCCAACTATTGTTTGCCGCGATAGAAAATAAAATTCTAACGGTATTCATTTTTGCCACCGGTGCAAAGGTTTCATTGTAATCTATACCGTAGGTTTGAGTATATCCTTTGGCCACTAATCGAGCTTTATACCTTTCGAGGGAACCATCACTTTTAAGTTTGGTTTTGTACACCCACTTACACCCAACGGATTTTTTATTTTTGGGTAATGGAACAATTACCCAAGTATTATGTTTTTCAAGAGCCTTTAATTCTTCTTTCATGGCCTTGCACCATACCGGGTTGGTTATAGCCTCGTTATAGTTGCTTGGCTCAATCTCATTTTCAATGATGGTAAGAAATGAATGATAATTAGATGAGATATTTTCATATGATACAAAATCTTGTATGGGGTATTGTACCATGTATGTTACAAAGTCTCTAAGTTTTGTAGATGGTTGCCGAACTCTTATGGACCTTCGTACCATTGTATTTTCTTCTTCCTCATTATTATTATTATTATTCTCATCCAATTCTTCTTCATTATTATTAAGCTCAATTTCGCTATCCATACTTGGTATAAACTCTAGATCATCATATATATAGGACATACTTGGCCTTATTCTATTCTCATGTGTATATTTGGTAATTTCAATTTTTTTAAAATATGGTTCATCTTCACAAAATATTACATCTCTAGATATGAAAACTTTTTTATTAATTGGGTCGTAACATTTATAACCCTTTTTTGAGGATGAATACCCTAAAAAAATAGCTTTGGTTGACATATAATCAAATTTGTCTTTCCTTTTAATATGAACAAAACATACACAACCGAAAACTCTCAAATGATCAAGATTCTTTTTTTGTTGATAAAGAATTTCGGTTGGACTTTTATTTTTCAATATAGTACTAGGTAGCCTATTAATTAGATGAGTGGCACAAAGAATTGCATCCGACCAATATAATTTTGGAACGTTATTTTGAAATAATAATGCACGAGTCATTTCTAATAAATGCCTATTTTTCCTTTCCGACACTCCATTTTGTTCGGGAGTGTTTATGCATGTTGTTTGGTGTATAATTTCTTTTTCTTTAAAGAGAGTTGTAAAATTTTTATTTATAAATTCGGTTCCATTATCCGATCTAAAAATTTTAAGTTTAGCATTGAATTGGTTTTCTATGAGACATAAAAATTCTTGAAAGCAATTAAATACTTCATCTTTGGATTTAAGTAAATACAACCATATAGCTTTAGAAAAATCATCGATAAATATAACAAAATATCTAAATCCATTATAAGAAATAATTGGGGCCGGACCCCATACATCGGAATGGACTAAATCAAACAAAGCTTCACTTTTACTATTAGAAAGCGAAAAAGGAAGTCTCGTTTGTTTTGCCATTCTACAAATATCACAACTAGTACAATTGTTCTTTGGAAAATCTAAAATGCAATTTAAAACTTTGTCGGAAGGATGCCCAAGTCTTTTGTGCCATCTATCATAATTAATTGAGCTTGCCGAAGCACAAAAATTTAGTTCTTGTAAATTCAAAAGGTAGTGCCCATTTTCGAGAAAACCTTCACCAATCTTCTCCCCGGTTACCCGTTTGAGTTAATTTTCTAAAGGTAGTGCCCATTTGAAAAAGGTAGTGCCCATTTGAGTTAATTTTCTAACCGAAAGTAGATTAATAGGAAAAAATTTTAAAAATAAAACATCACTAATTGTTTTATTACACAAATTGATTGTACCTATACCATTTATTTTTTCTTTCATACCATTGGCAACTACCACATATTGTTCATTTTTTGGAAATTTCAAATTGGTAAGGAATTTTTCATTACCGAACATGTGATCGGTTGCACCACTATCAATAATTATTTGATCAATTAAATTAAAATTTTTAGAGTTAGATACAATACCACAAGAGCTTTGAACTTGATTTTGATTGGAGATCAGCACAGAGAGCTGCTGGAGCAACTGCTGCATTTGATCAGCTGACCCGGTTGACCCGCCAGCGAAAAAACCTTCATTAGCCCGGTTTAGACTTGGTTCGGTTGAACCAGATGCGGTATTGTGTCCGGATCCGGATCCGGGTTGGGATGAAAAACCCCCAGCGCCCCTTCGCTGAGACTCTCGGTCTTTCTCTTTTCTTCTTTCATTTCCGTCGCCCCTTTCCTTCTTCGATTCTCCATCTTTCCACCACTTTGGTTTAAGGTGTGGGTGAAGAAAAAAACACTTCTCAGCCGTATGACCATCTTTCTTGCAATGAGAGCATTTCTCGTTCTTTTGATTTTGCCGATTTGGGTGAGATTGAAAACTAGGGTTTTGGAAATTTCGGACGGCATGGCTGTGAGGCTCTTGATTTCTGACGGTATGGCCGTGGGGCTCGTGTCCTTCGCCACTGCTGGCTTGTGGACCCCCCATGGCCTCCCGTAGGGAGTCTTCCCGTTGGATTTGGCTTACAACCTCGGAAAAAGAGGGAAGGTCTGGAGCTCTAATAATTTGTGACCGAATATTCTCATAGCTTGCATCAAGGCCTGCGAGGTACGAGAAAATTCGATCTTCCTCTTTTCTTTTTTTGAGATCTTTCGGGTCGGTTGTGAATGGCCGATAAACATCGAGCTCATCGTATTTCTTTTTTAAAGATGCAAGGTATTCTAAATGGGTTTTTGTTCCCTTTTTTTCTTGCTGGATTTCGAGTTGCAACCGATAAACATGGGAATGATTTTTGCGCTGCCCATAGAAGGTTTGAATTTCATCCCATAGTTCTTTTGATGTGTTGCAATTTTGGAGAAATAAGTCAAGGACTTGCTGTTCCATTGATCCAAATAAAAGAGACATTACATAATGGTCTTCTTTTTGCCATTTTCTGATTTGGATTTTCTCGGCCTCTGTTATTTTTTCTGGATTGGATGGTTCTGGTTTTTTGTTGTCTCCGGTGATGAAATCAATTTTGTCTCTACCGCTAAGGGTAATTGAGACTGATTTGGCCCATGAAATATAATTCGAGCCATTTAGCAATTGTGGAGAGAGTTTCGATGGGTTGGTAGCCTCGTGAGATTGCTGCCCCCATTGATCCATTCTTGCAATGCTTGAGAATTTATCGGAAGCTTTATCGGGCTATTGGATGTTGATTTATCAGAATCGAGCTTGAAGCTCTGATACCATGTTGAGAATTATAAGAGTTATGAGATTTAAGAGACAATCTGATTCTGAGGAGAAAAATTCTATTTCTTGTATATCTCTGTTATTTTGTTACAAGGTTTCTAAGTTCTATTTATACAAGGCTTATTCTAACGGTAAAATAAAGAGCCGTTGGTACTGTACAGTACAGTGTTCCTATTCTATTTTAATTGATCAATGATGTGTGGCTGAGATCAATCCTCTCTAATCATCTTTTATTTTCAACAGTAGGAAATACAATATTGAAATTCCAAATATGGAGGATATGCACACTCGTAGGTCACGGCATTGAGCAACAGATATAACCAATTTGCATTATTATCGCGTTAAAATATTTTACACGGTTATTAATATGTAATTGCAAGAGCTAAATAGTCATTTCACGGAAACAACTATAGAATTATTTACGTGTATTGCATGCTTAGACCCGAATAATTCTTTTTCATCATTTAACAAAGACATGTTACTTCAATTAGCTCAATTCTATCCCTCTGATTTCAATCAGTGGGAGCTCACTATCTTAGAAAATCAATTGGTGAATTACCACATGGATTTGCAAAGTGATAATGATTTTTTGGAGGTAAGGGGCTTAGTTGAACTTTCTCAAAACATAGTGGAAAAGAATAAACACATTGCTTATCCCTTGGTTTACAAATTAGTGAAATTGGCTTTGATATTGCCGGTGGCTACCGCAAGTGTTGAGAGGGCATTTTCGACAATGAATGTGGTGAAAAGTCGCTTAAGGAATAAAATGAGAGATCAATGGATGAATGATTGTTTGGTTATTTATATTGAGAAATATGTGTTTGATTGTGTGGATAATGAGAAGATTATGCAAGGATTTAAAAAAATGAAGACTCGTAGAGGAATGCTCGCTTCAACGTCATCGACTTGAAAAGTTCGTATTTGTTAAATTTTATTATTTTGTGGGTGCATTTTGTGTTTCTTAAATTGCTGAATTGCTGAATTTATAGAAAATATCGTATTTATTGTTAGATTGTTGGACTTTTAGATCAATAGATGAATTGTTGAATTTTGAATTTATTGAAAATTTCATATATTTCGGTGAATTATTGGACTTATTAGATCATTGGATGAATTGTTGGATTTATTGAAATTTTTTTATTTATTGTTGAATTGTTTTGCTCACTCCAGATTCAAATCCTGGCTACGCCACTGTATGCAGTTAATCAACTGCATGGGCCCCATGCATATGAGTATTTTTGTATGTTGCATGGATACGGGTATACGATACGGGATATGGCGATATGGCAATTTTCAACACTATACGAGTATCGGGCGATACGATACGGGTATCGATATGACAATACAATACGTATCGTATACGGGACCATATATGAAGTATCGGGGTATATGACATAGGTATTTTCTTATCAATACCACTAATCCAAATTCTAGTAATGAATGACGTCCTAATACATATCTCCGTAGGCTCTAAATTTAATTTAATTTCTGACATTGTATTCTCAAATTCTTGCATGCTTTCCTTGAAACTGATTACATTATAAATTTATAATTCAGAAGTATTGCAAGGTAAATAATATGAATGTCGTATGTCCTTTATCGTACTATGTATTAGAAAAATTAGATCACTACACAAGATTTGTTTCCTTTACATCGGTTGTCTTATTAGTGCAAAATGACAGAACCATAAAATTGATTCTATGCATATTGTATATATCGCTGTAGAGCCCTTAGCATTGGTACGAAAATGAAAAGTACGTTGTAAACTTTTCTCTGCTGCTCCACCACAGAGTATGAAATAATTGGAGGAAAAGTTGGGGTAAAAGAGCCAATCTCCATTATGCTAAAGACAGTACCTTCAGAATCTTTTGCTGATAAAAGGTACCAATTTGAGTTGTGACCAATGTGAGTGAACTGCATTTGAATTTCAACAGATATTAATTAAACAAAGATAAACAAAAGTAATATGAACTGTAACAGGACATTCCATTCGTTCTTCTTTTGATTCAAATTCCATGGCGTATTTAGTTCTAGACCACTGAAAAACACCAGTTTTGTAAAATACTTAATCAATAGTAAAAAAAATATAAAATTTGATTGCCAAAAACACCAGTTTAATATAGACATTATGTTTAATGGTTTGAATCGACTATTTGGATTTTGAAAATGTAAAAACCGAATTTGTAGTTCCACCGCCTTGGAACTACCACTTTGACCTTAGTCTCTCTCTCTCTCTCTCTCTCTCTCTCTATATATATATATATATATCAGTTTTCAATTCAGTTTAAGTGAAAATGTAATGTATCCAGTAAAGTAACAGTTTGTTCAATTTTGTTTACTAACTGTAGTAGTATTCATTGTGGTCCCATTTTATATCGTGATCCAAGAAATTATTTCTTTTCCTGTATTGTCTGTTGAACAAAACACTTAGTCAAAGACTCAAAAGTGTGCTTGTTTGATTGAGTGACTTACTAGGCCTCTAGCCTACGAAGCCTTTACTGTTTGATTTCATTTATATTTTTTATATTTAACTAGAGTGAAGGAGATGCATAAACAGTGGTTTGTTTATTTTTATTTTGGATAAAGAATGGGATTCCACTATATTACAAATTTGATTGTTAAGAAAATATAAAATGTAGAAATTAAACATTTTATTTCTCTTTTGTGAATATCATTCACGTTTTTATTATTATTTTATGAAATAGTCTATTTTATATTAAAATTAGATAATTTTAACATTTTAAGTAATTACACTACAAATTTAATTGTTATCCATCCGAATTTAATTATTATGAGTGTTATTAATATTTAGACTGTTAACTATTCAAATACTTTTTCTTTTCTTTTTTTTTTAGTACAAAATAAGTTTCTGCCAAAAAATCCGAGTTTCCGATCTGATTCTGCTAATTCCGGCCGATTTATCTGATTTCAATTACATATGTTGGATATGAGGATGTTAATAATTCTTCATTTGACACTACATTAATGTCTTTATTTTTTTACTCTGTATAACAATATCCTCATTCGTATTTTAATACAGAGGACGATGAGATGATCCAGCCAGCTTGGCATAGCTTCTGGCAATAAAAAATGTGTTCTATTTGTAATTCTTGTATTACATTATATAATTAGTGGATTATTTAAGTGTAATATTTTGTCTTAACATAATTTTTCAACAAATTATTTTTTTACAATTTTTTATACTTTTTAGCTACAAAACAAGTTTCTGCCAAAAAAATCCGAGTTACCGAGTCAACTCGGCCGATTTCGGCCGATTCACCCGATTTTGATTTCACGGTCAAGAACCCGATTCCGAGTTTCAGAACCATACTACAGTTAGTCTCATTGGTGAGGAAATGCTACCAAAGAGAAGCACAATACATTATTTAAAAATCCGAGTTACCGAGTCAACTCAGCCGATTTCGGCCGATTCACCCGATTCCGATTTCACGGTCAAGAACCCGATTCCGATTCCGAGTTTCAGAACCATACTACAGTTAGTCTCATTGGTGAGGAAATGCTACCAAATAGAAGCACAATACATTATTTAAAAATCCGAGTTACCGAGTCAACTCGGCCGATTTCGGCCGATTCACCCGATTCCGATTTCACGGTCAAGAACCCGATTCCGATTCCGAGTTTCAGAACCATACTACAGTTAGTCTCATTGGTGAGGAAATGCTACCAAATAGAAGCACAATACATTATTTATTTAGGTTCCTTCATAATACAAAGATTGCAGCCTGAATGTAAAGTTCATTGGTGATGCATTTCCTAAGTATTTGGCTCATTTACAAGTAATTTAGAGAAAAAAAGGACTAGAAAATGGGTCTCAGGTGTTCATTCAGAGCGCGATCAATTCGATTGGTGCACTGACCCGTGCCTCAAGTGAGTATATATCCTCTAAGGTACCTGACAATGTAGAATAGTTACAGCTAGGCCAAAATCAATTTGGTGCCTATTTGTAATAAGGGAGCCCACTTTGAGATTCGTGCCAGATTAAAACGGATGACTCAGATCTTATTCTACACGGTCAGATATTGCACTGGATCTGACTTGAACCAGATGACTGTTTTGCATATTCTGAATTGCATGAGGCATTAATTAATTGTATATATATAATTTGAAAAATTAACGATCCTTGACACATCATGAAACATTATTTAATTGTATATAATATGAAAATAATTGTCAAAATTTTTAAAGTAATCATTGTATAATAATTTTTCATCTTTTAGCTAGGTATTATCCAATAGTGCATAATATAGGCCTGTTAATTAAGGAAATCACAAAATTTGTCATTTTTCACAAAGCTAAGTAATAAGCTGGATTGAAACGCTAAGATTAGATGCTACTAATTAATAGTCGTAATTATTTCAGCAATGAATGCTAACACTGGTCCTTCATTTCAGTTTACACGCTAAAAACAGTTAATTAATTATTAACAGATTGTCAGTTTTAAATTAAATAAGGAAACAAGACAAAAATAACAAAAATATACATAGCTTAAGAAATAAACAAATAGGATATTTTGACAGAAAAATAGAAGTAGCGTTTCAATTCTTCCTTAAATTAAATGCTTCTCTATTTACTACTTTCATACATATTTCAATAATTAGAGTTAGGGTTATAAGCAAAAATAATAATAATTAGAGTTAGGGTCCGTTATTTATATAACCCATACGCTCCTCTCTCTCTCTCTTCTCCCTCTCTGATCGCCATTTTCCTACAGCATGGTGCCTCCCCCTTCTATCAATAGGCTCAAAGACCTTCCTGTCCATCTAATTCACCAAAAAATCTTACCCCGTCTCCCTTTCAAATATCTCAACAGATGCAAATGCATTTCTAAGGAAATGTATTCTCTCATCAGCACAGATGCTGAATTTGCTGCTGAACAATCCCGCTCAGCGGACACTTCATCAAGCGGCTTGGTTTACATGACGCATAGCGGGTTATCGTTCTTCTCCAACCTGACACTTGTAGGTGTCCCCGACCCATCCCTTGATTTCCTCAATCCTAACTCTCGTGATATCATTCTAGTCTCCTCGACAAATGGCCTACTTCTCCTTTTCGGTGAATTTAGAGGCAAGATGTCCCTCTGTGTGTGTAATCCTGCTACCAAAGATACGGTGTTTGTACCAAATGTTGTCGGGAAGAAATATTGCCGCATTGAAATGGGTCTAGTGTATGATCCTTGCGAGTTGCCTGATCGATTCACTATTGTGGACCCTCTGCTGCACAAGCAAAGGGATGGTCTCATGTACAAGTTTGACGTCTTTCATTCAGACACCGGAAAATGGACCCGTTCGAGCCAGAGCATATATATAGACACGATTTCCGAAGCGGCTAAAGCATTGTGCGCGAAGGGGTTGATATATTGGTGTTGTGGAAAGTACATTTTGTGGTATGATGTAAAGAGGGATATAGCAGGGTCCCTATCATTGCCAGTGATTGAAGGAAAGGCTATAAAAGGAGTCACTGATGTAGGGATCTATGCTGGTGAAATCACTTGTTGTCGTGCTTGGAGTGGTGGGATCGAGGTTTGGAGCCTGACTAGGGGGTCCCACTGGGATAGGATACATGCGGCAAGTTGGGACAGCATGGTGGATGCGCTTGACTTCTGTCTTGGCATGCAGTTGCGCCACAAAAGTCTGTCTGATATATTCTACAAGCGACGCATCATACGCCCGGTAGGGTTTGATGGACATTTTGTTTACATAGCTGTGCGGGTGAAGTATGAAGATAAAACTGAGAAGTTGTTTAGCTGGGAAACAAAGACCGGACGAGTTGAAAAGAAGGGTGTGATTACTATAATAGGATCATGGCGCGCAGATCAAGCATTCAATTATGCTAACAGCATGGCCAGAGTGCCGCAGATTTTTAATGTGACTACTTAGGAAATTGGCAAATTATTGTATTTAGTTTTTGAATTCTAGAACTGTGGGTGAACCTGCAATTTTAAGAACAACGGGGATCCTTTTAGAAAAATTATTATGTTCTTATTTGTTAAAAATAAGTCGTATTAGGGACTAATAATCATAGAAGGAAAAATCGGAATCGGAATCGGAATCGGGATCGGCCCCGTCCGATCCCGATCAGGATCGGAAAAATCGGTCGGAATCGGCCGAATCGGATCGGAAAATCGGACTTTTTTGCCAGAAGCTAGTTTTATACTAAAAAAATTGAAAAAATTGATAAAAAGAATTTAGAAAAATTATTACAATCAAATAATCCACTAATACAAGCATTAACAACTAAAAACATACTCTTTCAATCAAATTTGCTACAAATTTGTGAATTAGAATTAATATATATATAAATTAGTTGTGATATTTAACAATAAAATTTGAATGTTGTAGTGGTAACTATCCAAGACCCATAGTTAAAGGTCACGGGATCGAATCCCACTTGATCCAAAAAAATTTATGTTTCTTTATTAATATGCGTTTCGGCCGAAATTTGACTGGAACGGGCCGGAACGGGCCGAAATTTGACTGGAATGGGCCGAAATATGGCCGAAATCTGCACTACCCGCGTAAATCGGCCTGGAATCGGATCGGCACCGTCCGATCCCGCTCCGGAACGGCCGATTCCGCTCCGGAACGGCCGATTTTGCCTTCTATGCTAATAATAGCCTCAGAGACCCTTAATGGGTTTAGTTCATCGTAGGCTAATTTAGGAATTAAAGAGAGCAACTAAATTTGGTATATAAAGTTACTCAACTTTTATTCCTTTTATAGAAAGTTACCGTTTATTTTCCAACAGCTCTTTTACTTTCTTTGACTATATAATACCAAATGTATAAACAAATCAGTAATATGAAATATAATTTTCTCATTCACCTTTTGTCTCATATTACAAAAAATATCATTATTTCTGATTTTAATCTTGCAAATATGATTATGCTGTTAATTAAGTTCTCATTACTACCTGTGTATAAAATTTTACTGATGAATACTGGTAAGTTAAAAATATGGAGCCAAGTGCCCACTGACATTGGTTATGTTCTCAATACTGATAATTGAAAACAAAATGCACTGGTGTACCAGTGCTGTACACTAAATGTGAACACAATGTGAACTATTTGCGAAGAGAACAATTTTAGGTCCATTTAGCAATTACTCTATTCGGTGTATTTAGGAGGACATATGCATAATTTTAAAGATTTGTAAGAAGACCTGTATTCATAAAATTCTATCTATAAATCAAGAAGTTCCTATCTTGAGTTTATGCAATGTTATTTGTACCTTTATTTGGACAAAATAATTGGTAGAAATTTACATAAACTTTTCTCTTTAACAATTTGTCTAAATATTATAAGGCCATTTCCATTTTGGTCTATACATTGCTTTTAATTTTCTTGACAGTGAAAACAGCAAATACTGTAATTTATGTACACTACATGATGCCTTTAATTTCTTGTTTGCATTTTAATAACAAAAAAGAACTTTATATGATAATGAGACTTAAAATACAGTAATAACTAAGTACAAGAATTTTGTTAATTATAAGTTTTTTTGCATTCAATTATTTTTTGGACAAAAGGCATGTACAAGTAAGATTAGCCATATAATCAGTGATATATCAAATCCGAATTAGCAAAGAGAAAGGAAGAGAGACATAAACTTCATAAAATGTGTCCAAAATGCTAAATATCAAACAATATATATACTCCTTGTACCAGGGTTTTAGTTATTATATATATATATATATATATATAGGATTTGGCTAATATGCTACGCGTAGCATAGAGCCTCTCCGTGCTACGGCTCATTTTTTGAGTTTTCAAAATCCTAACGGTCGATCCGAACCGTTCAACATGATCTCCATATTAATATGTACTTGCAAACCAAATTTTACATTTTTTAGAATTTTTTTACTATTTATTAAGCTACTTTGAAAATCGCTGATCCAAAGGTCCAGCAGATTTTACTGTTGTGTACAAATTAGTGTTTTTTCAAAGTGGCTTAATAAATAGTAAAAAAATTCTAAAAAATGTAAAATTTGGTTTGCAAGTACATATTAATATGGAGATCATGTTGAACGGTTCAGATCGACAGTTAGGATTTTGAAAACTCAAAAATTGAGCCGTAGCACGGAGTGCTCTATGCTACGCGTAGCACGCTAGCCATGTCCTATATATATATATATATATATATAGAATCTGACTAATATGCTACGCGTAGCATAGAGGCCCTCCGTGCTACGGCACAATTTTTGAGTTTTCAAAATCCTAACAGTCGATCCGAACCGTTCAACATGATCTCCATATGAATATGTACTTGCAAACCAAATTTTACATTTTTTAGAATTTTTTTACTATTTATTAAGCCACTTTGAAAATTGCTGATCCAATGGTCCAGAAGATTTTACTGTTGTGTACAAATTACTGTTTTTTCAAAGTGGCTTAATAAATAGTAAAAAAATTCTAAAAAATGTAAAATTTGGTTTGCAAGTACATATTCATATGGAGATCATGTTGAACGGTTCGGATCGACCGTTAGGATTTTGAAAACTCAAAAATTGAGTCGTAGCACGGAGGCCTCTATGCTATGCATAGCACCGTAGACACTTCCAGAGATCGAGAGAGATAGACTATGGTGAGTTGTGAAGTAAAACAACGTTTTACTTCACGCCATATTTTCATTTTGAAAATCCAAACAACCGATCCGAACCGCTCAACATGTTCTAAATATTGAAATGTGCTTGGAGACTAAATTTTACATTGTTTGGAATTATTTTACTATTTATTAAGCCACTTTGAAAATCACTGATCCACTGTGAACAGTAAAAAACAGTAAAAATTTCTGGACCACCGGATCAGTGATTTTCAAAGTGGATTAATAAATAGTCAAAAAATTCAAAAAAAATGTAAAATTTAGTCTCCAAGCACATTTCAATATTTAGAACATGTTGAGCGGTTCGGATCGGTTGTTTGGATTTTCAAAATGAAAATATGGCGTGAAGTAAAACGTTGTTTTACTTCACAACTCACCATAGTCTATCTCTCTCGATCTCTGGAAGTGTCTACGGTGCTATGCATAGCATAGAGGCCTCCGTGCTACGGCTCAATATTTGAGTTTTCAAAATTCTAACAGTCGATCTGAACCATTCAACATGATCTTCATATGAATATGTACTTGCAAACCAAATTTTACATTTTTTAGAATTTTTTTAGATGGGTAGAAAATCAGTTGATCTGAAAATTCTGTACCATTCAAATCAAGTGTTTTTCTACCTATCTATAAATTCTAAAAAAAATCTAAAATAGTGTTCTACCTATATATATATACACTCTTAATTGCTCGGTTGACCATGTCAACAGTCAACACAGACGAACTCATCGTCTCATCCCTTGTTCCAATTAATTAGCACCATTTCGACTTCAGCAATTTCTGTTCTTCATTTCTTTTCTTCTCCAGTTCAAAACCATTGCTCATCTCCATTTCCGATTTCTGTTTGTTTGGGCCTGGGCCCATCTTTTCAGCCCATTGATTTTCTCTTTTTATTTCTCTGGCCTATTCATATCCGGATTTCTTCCATTTCTTCAGCCCGCTCGTAAAATTACATGCATTCAGAAAATAATGCTTTTTCACAGCAAAACATTGTTACCGAAGTAAATTCCTGTCGTATCGTGACTAACACATGATAGTTTCGCTCACATCATGTGTGTTATGATTAAGTCATCTTTTTTCGAATTTAAGTTAGGTTACAGAAAAATAATTAGAAAAAAATATTAAAAAACTGTGGAAAATTAGAAAAGAACATAATAAAAATTATAAAATAGAGAAATAATATAACATGCAATGATTCACATATCTCATTCTGTATTGAACCGTGACCAGGTCAGCCCGCATGTCTCGTTCCGTATTGAGTCGTAAATATTCACGACACACAAATGGACGGTGTACGAAACTGACACAGTGCGTCCCGGGATGGTATTGTGTTCCGAGTTGATAACCGATTCGGACTCGGATACGGACGAATGTCACACCAAATCCAAGCCGATCAAGAATTTATTTGTGCAACTTGAAATATGAACCATACATTCAATGAATATCGTTAGCTGCATGGGTGGTCTTCTAAATGGCTTGGTCTCCTAAATAATTAAAATGACATGGTCACCAAGAATCTTAGTCAATTTCAATTAGTTTGAACGCATGGGAAATTCAACTTGTGTTGGTTTACGAAAATTAGCATTTATAGTATTTATTAGTTTACAATTCCTATGTTAGCTTTTAACTTTGTTTTCCTTTAAATATGTATCAATACCCCTCTAAGAGACTAGTTGATTATTGAATAGAAAAGTTATGTTTGTGTGTTTGAGTTCTTTGTGTTACTTTTACTATTCTCTATTACCATAAAACTAAGTACTTGAGCTTATCAGGCAAGACAATTTTGTGACCGCCTTGCGTCAGAATCACACATGTCATAGCATGCAACTTATTCACGACGAAACATGAATGAACGGTGCATGTTGTGATGGAGCCGTTCTTTACCGTGATTATATCGATCTACGTGACTTTTTGTCGCCCTACGTGATTATGTTTGAATAAAAAACTTAAATTTCAGGAACATATTCTTGTAGAAGTAAGTCAATGCTTTTCTCTATAACAGTATTTGAAACAAAGGAAAACATTAACCATAACTAATTTGAGCTATTTAATGGGTGGCTCTCTGTTTTGCTGTAAAAAATATTGAATAATCTCAGAACCCATTTAAACCGCATACACATCTTATTGAATGTAAAAAAAAAAAATCTTTAATTGGATATTTCGCTCATATGAACCCCTCATTTGCCCTACATAATATTTAAATGATTCTGTGGAAAGCTTATTGGTAGTACAATAAGCTTAGAAAGCGACAACTATGGAGTCGATAATATTTTCTTACCATACATTCAATGAATCTCGTTAGCTGCATGGGTGGTCTTCTAAATGGTTTGGTCTCCTAAATAATTAAAATGACATGGTCTCCAAGAGTCTTAAGTCAATTTCAATTAGTTTGAACACATGGGAAATTTAACTTTTGTTGGTTTACAAAAATTAGCATTTATAGTATTTATTAGTTTACAATTTCTATGTTAGCTTTTAACTTTGTTTTCCTTTAAATATGTATCAATACCCCTGTAAGAGACTAGTTGATTATTGAATAGAAAAGTTGTGTTTGTGTGTTTGAGTTCTTTGTGTTACTTTTACTCTTCTCTATTACTATAAAACCGAGTACTTCAGATTATCGGGCAAAACAGTTTCGGGACCGTCTTGCGTCAGAATCACACATGTCATAGCATGCAACTTATTCACCACGACACATGAATGAACGGTGCATGTTGTGACGGAGCCGTTCTTTACCGTGATTATATCGGTCTACGTGACTTTTTGTCGTCCCTACTTGTTCCCTACTATCATCTTTTATTTATCTTTCCTTATTGTACACATCAATAAATCTTTGCAAATAATAAGATTAGAATTTGAAATATAGATTTTAACCATTGTTTTTCTAACGCAAATGATTAAATATTTGTTTAAAATGATTGCACTGTAATAAAAAAAATATCAATTGAAAATTTAAATCAAAGTTTCCAATTAATGTTTAAATTCGGGGGAGGAGAGAGAGTGTGGGGACCGAAAGAAAATTATAAATTCATTTTAAATTTGGTGGGAGGAGAGAGAGTGTGAGGACTGAAAATAAATTTCGGAAATAAAAAAGTTCATACGGAAGTTCAAATTCGAAATTCAAAAGTGAGTACCCCGAAATGTTTTTCAGTATTGATAATTTTTGTAAAAAAAAGTAAGCAATCAACCTCCTTTCAGATTTTCATTTTTTTTATGATGATTTATAAAAAAAAATCGCCAAGATCCTACGATACGGTGGATTGTACAAGAACATACAACAAGCCCATTGAAAACATGTGCGGGTTCGGATCCTCTAAAGTAACCCAATTTTTAAGTTTAGATCCGGACCGTCTGATTCGAATTCAGACCAATCCGGTCCGAAGTGGAGCGCATGGGCCTGTTCAATATTCGTATCTGATTAGAATGAATCTGATGGTTCATATCTAAACTAAAAAATTGGATTACTTAGGAATCCGAACTCACAAAGTAAAAAATTTAATAAAAGTTAAGAAAATGGTAGGAGATGAGATTGTAATGTGGGTAGGTGAAAGAACATGTATCAGATCTGATCAAGTTGTCTGATTCTTTGTTTATTTTGTTTTTTTCCTGAGAATTAGAAATGCGTTAGGTTTGGTACAAAAAAGAATCCGAAATTTTTATTAATATCCAAAAAAATTACTAAATTTCAAAATCTATGCTCATTTTTGAAAAAAAAATCGTATATTCAAACAATTACCAAATAAAACTTCACATAACTAATCAAAAAATTAAAACATCTATAAAAAAAATTCCACAGAAAAATGCTGGATTCGCAGAATTATTTTCCCAAAAGACAATTCCTAAATCTGGAAAATAATTTTGCAGATCGAGGGCCTATTTCCGGTAAATAATTTACCGGATTGGGCAGATTCCGAAATTTTTGAAAAAAGGGTGTAGATTTTGAAATTTAGTATTTTTTTTTAGAGTGAGTCTATGGTACTATGCATAGCACAGATTGGTCCGTACTACGGATTAATATTTTCATTTTCAAAATCATAACGGTCGATCCGAACCGTTCAACATGATTTCCATATGAGAATATACTTGTGGCTAAATTTTTTTTTTTTTAGAATTTTTTTACTATTTTTTTAGATAGGTAGAAAATCACTGTTTTTGGATGGTCCAGAATTTTCAGATCAAGTGATTTTCTACCTATCCTAAAATATAGTAAAAAAAAATTTGAAAAAAATATAAAATTTAGTCCGTAAGTACATATTCATGTGGAGATCACGTTGAACGGTTCCGATCGACTATTAGGATTTTCAAAATAAAAAGATGACTCCGTAGTACGGACTAATCTGTGCTATGCATAGTAACATAGACTCACTTCTTTTTTTATTAATAAAAATTTTGGAAAAAAAATGCGTTAACAGGATTAGCAGTAGATGATGATATGTAAGCTGTCCATGTGGGATTATCCGGTAGGAGAAGGGAATCGACAGTAGATGATGATATGTAAGCTGTCCATGTGGGACTATCCGGTACGTAGGAGAAGGGAATCAACTACGTATACCCACCTACTTTGGATAATTATTTTATGGTTAAGGTGATGTACTTCTTGAATCTCTTCTTCAACACCTACTTTGGAGCCCACAGGCAGAGTTATTCTATCTAATTATTATTACCAATCAAGCTACGGACTTCGTTGTTTTTTCCTAATCCGGCAATTTAACAAAGGTCAACATGTCCTACCAACTTGATTCTTTCTTTTTATATATATATATATATAAAGAAGAAGAGCGGAAATCTTATTCATCACGCCTTCTCCTTCTTTCTTATCTCCCCGATAAAATATTAGGGGAATTTCATGTATACCCCTCAAAAACTTAGAAATTACGTATTTTGCTCTCTAAAATTCATAATATCATATTTACCCTTCGAAACTAAAATAAAAAAAATGTAATATGTTTTCGAGGGAAAATTGGTCATTTATCTACTTCTAACAATTACACGTGGCTATTTAGATATATTATTGTGTAAGCGTCACAAGTAGAGAAATGACTCATTTGCCCTCGAAAACTGACTATTTAGAAGACTGACATTTTTTCTTAAACATCATACCATTTTTTATTTTTGAAAAAAGGATAAATTGGGTACTTCATAAATTTTGAATTTCAAATATATTTTAATGGAAAAACATTAAAATGAGTAAATTTGAGAGTTTTTGAAGTTTAGAAGTGTAAAAAATAATATTATTAATTTTAGAGGGTTATATACATGAATTCCACGTTTTTGAGGGGTATACATAAAATTCCCCCAAAATATTTTACCAAATCGCTATGTATCCTTTCGTTCTGTCATATATTTTACCAAAGTTTTTGAGCTTTTTTTTTTTTTGTATATTTTCATGTAGGCTCTAACATTGTGCATGTTATTGTTAGATATATGTCATGTATGCTGTGTTATCTATGGTTAAATTGGCATATTTTTTTTGTAAATAAGTTTCCAAACTATGTTCATAATAACTCAATTGATTAATTAGTTTTTATATAGTTTTTCAATTAGTTTTTGAAATTTTCCACTAAGAAATATATTGATATATAAAAAGTCTTTCCATAGTCTTACGGTCAAATTAATGACTAGAAAGCCACCTTAGCAAAAAAATTAGCATTTGGAAATTTCCATCGCCTCTTTTGACTTTTGAAATACTTTGATTGTTCGTATATAACCTTTTATTTTATTTTTTGTTAATATATATTTATCTTGATTTTTGCAACTTCAAACAATTAGCATTTTAATTTATAATTGGCGAGTGAGGCTACAATATAACTTTGTAATATATATGTAGGTCAGTCTATATTATATTTTCGTTTTCAAATTTCAAATAGTCCATACAATTTCTTTAATTTTATATTTTCTAACATCATTATACTATTTCTTTTAAATAGGTAAAAATTACCCGATCTAAAGTTTATGAACAATGCAAAAGTAATAATTTAATTTCTACCTATCTAAAAAATAGCAAAAAAATTCTAAAAAAATGTAAAATTTGGTCTTCAAGTAAATTTTATATGGAGATCATATTAAGCAATTCAGATTAACTATTTCAAACTTACAAACAAAGATATAGGTCCATAACACGAACCAATCTGCACATTATAAAGTATCATAATCTCACTCAATACTTGACCATTAATTCATGGACAAATTTCATTAGTGCTCTTGCAGAGTTGAAGTTAATGTTGCAATGTTTTCCTAGTCCATTTGTCATATCTAACCTTATCTCTAAGTCAAAATTTTAATTGAGCCAAAGAACATACTCAATGTTACGAATTTCAAGCAAATTATAAACCTTAGTCATATTGTTAAAGTATAACGGCTAGTTTCAATTTTTATTTGTAACGGCTAGTTGTAGGGAATAGTGTCTTGTAATTAATAAACTAGGAAATAGTGCTTGTAATTAAATAGAATAGGGAATAGTGCAACGGCTAGTTTATTTATTTATTTTATAAATAGGGATACATGTAAAGCTGAAAATAAGATTGCAATATAATTTGTTTTCTTAATCTCTCTTCTCTTTTGTCTTACAAAAATTAACATGGTATTAGAGCAAAAGACTCTGTGACCGAAAAATAAAAAAACTGCAAATAATTTCAACAAAAGAAAAATGGCTCAAGAAGAAGCAACAAACTTCTCGAAGCTACCAAATACTTTGCTCAATGGCAAAAAATACGTGTCATGGACAAGAGCAGCATCCAGGGCCCTGAGTGGTCGAGAGATATTAATTAAAATACATCACCGGTGAAAAGAAAAAAAACTAGAAATTGCAGACGCAAACAAGCTAACTCCTGACGAAACGACATCAACAAAACAATGGAGAACAACAAACAATAGAATCATCACCTCACTACTAAACTCCATGGAGCCGGCTGTATCCGACCTCATTATGATGGCCGAAACAGCACATGATTTGTGGGAAGTGGTAAAAGCTATGTATGGTCAGCAAAATAATTTCTCACATATTTATCAACTTATGCAGGAAATTCAACAAGAAAAACAAGGATCGAGAAGCCATACGGAGTACCTTAGTGCTCTTGAAAAGAAACGCAATGAACTTCGATCCTACCGGCCAATAACAACAGATCTGGCCACACTGCAGATGCAGGCTGAAGAGGATGAAATTTTTCAGTACCTCGCGGGTCTAAACCCGAGTTGTAATGCAGTAAGATCTCAAATCATGACCATGGTATCTCTTCCTTATTCTCAAATTAAAAGTTTAATTCAACAAGAGGAAACGAGGAGACTTGCCATGAATGGTTCACAAACTGCAAGTCATGAGGGACACGAGATCCATGGCTTAGCTGTCAAAAATCCCAATTTTAATCAAAACCCTAGCTTTCAAAATCGCCCAAATCAATCTAAAAATGAGAAATGTAACCACTGTAAAAAATATGGTCACACTCAGGATAGATGTTGGCATCTTTATCCTCATCTCAGACTAAAAAAATTAAAACGAAACAATCAGAATCGAAATTGCAAAAAAAATAATGAAAAAAACATAAGCTATGCAGTTTCTAATGAAGGAGATAAAAGTAATGGGCTAGTGGGTTCGTATGGTTTCGGATCCAGAACCAAAAGCACTGGCGCCGGTAGTACATGTGGCGGACCCGGTAGAAATTTTGGCAGACCTGCTAATCAAAACCAGATTTATCAACTGCTTGAAAAATGAGGTAATGTGCGGTTTTATCTCTCATACGGGTTTATTTGAGCGCCTTCAGTTGATTTGCTGTATGATTGGCCATTGCCGCCGGCTCTTCATAGCCGACTTCAACTACTTCCCACGCATCTTGTGCACCGAGCAAGGCCTTCATTTGTATACTCCAATTATCGTAGTTGTTCTTTGTAAGATGCGTCAACAAAACTTGTCCCAACGAATTCCCGTGGAACTGGCCATGGCTCTGATACCAATTTGTTAGTATTTGATATGAACTTAATATATTTAATAGTGAAAAAGAGAACACTCTATGACAGAAATTTAACTTCTATTATCAATATTCTCTTACTCTCTTAAATTGAAAAACTTTTTTCACATTATATAGACTCATAGGAACTTTCTACACACTCTACTATCATTAAATAACATTTAATCCTCTCATAAACCTCTTCTATTTCTGAGATACGTTTTTTCATCTTCCAATACGTCCTAGAAGACTACAACATGACTTCTAGAGGATTCCAACATTAAGTATTACATTTGACTAAATAATTAAGTTTACAATTTCCAACAATAACATCTGATTATACAATATATATTATCAGTTAAATAAAAATTAGAAAACAAAGTGTCTGTTCTATAATCTACCACCAGATAAACCAGAGAAAGATGTCAGTGTAGAGGGATGTGACATAACATAAGAATCAAATCCTTCATTCTGAAGCATTATAAGCGTGCTAAAGCTCATATATAGTGCCGATAAGTCTCGTAGGGGTACATATATCGCCCTCCAAATATTGCACAACTTGTCTCATGCTCGGCCTGGCACTAGGCAGTGGATGTGAGCAAAGCAAACCTAGTTTTAGCACCATATCTACCTCCTCTACTATATAACATTCGCCTAATCTCGGATCCACAATATCGGCAAACGATCCGAATTTCCAGTGTTCTAACACCCAATCAACTAGAATCATTTGCTCCCCTTGTGCACTGGAATGTAACGGTCTCTTACTGCAAACAACCTCTAGCAGGAACGCACCAAAGGCAAATACATCAGTAAGAGGTGTTGCCTTGCCAGTTCTCACAAGCTCTGGGGCAATATAACCTATTGTACCTGCCACATGAGTTGTTTGAGGGTCGGTATCACGATTGTATAGTTTTGCAAGGCCAAAGTCACCTAATCTACCATTTAAATCACAGTCTAATAAAACATTGCTTGCCTTAACGTCTCCGTGGATGACGACTTGCTCCCAATCCTCGTGGAGGTATAAAAGACCTGATGCTACTCCTTTGATAATTTTGAATCGTTGGATCCAATTAAGGGTCGGATTTTCTTGACCATACAAATACTTGTCAAGACTCCCATTTGGCATGTAATCATATACCAAAAGGAGCTCCCCTTTCTTCCGGCAATAACCCAATAATTGAACAAGGTTTCTATGCCGGAGCCGGCCAATACTCACAACCTCTGCAATAAATTGCTTGATACCTTGGTTGGATTCGTGTGTGACTCGCTTGACTGCTACTTGTAATTTGGACACAGGTAAAACCCCCCTGTAAACCCTGCCAAATCCACCACTTCCAAGCAACTCTTTTTCCTTAAATCCATTGGTTGCTCGGTACAAGTCTTTGTATGAGAAGCGATGTGGACCATACTCAACTTCCCAATCTTCAAGCACTTCTGTGTACTTGGACCTCCTCTTCACATAGAGGAAAAGGAAAGCAACTAAAATAAGAATAAAGGCCGCCGAAGCGAAAGGCGTCACTATGTCTAAGACTTTTGATCGGCCTTTGGGGGTTGTACGTGGGAGCTTTGGTAACTTTGATAGGTCAATGGATGGTGCTGGTCCATTTAGTTTGAAGCTCCATCCAAGTATGTAATGAGAGCTATACATAGGGCCAGTGGAAGAAGAAAAACCAACATACATAGAATCGTTCAAAACTGTTGAGAGATTGAATTTATAAGAGAGCACAGGTTTTCTTGGCTTAGACTTTCCAATGGGAGATAAGGCAACAGTAATTTTTGTCTCTTGGCTCTCGTATTCAACCCATACTTGCATCGCTTTACCACTGATAAGGCTCAAATTTTGAAAAGCACCTGAACCGTCGGCATAATAGCCGGCAGAAGCAGATTGGCTTGACTTCAAACTATTTATATCAATGCCAACATGGTTATTATTTGTATCGTTGAATTCAGGGTTATATACAGTGTCAAGCTCAATGGCAAAAATATGATTAGTGGGATTGCCATTGTTCTGATCATTGAGGAGGCCCAAGTATTGTCCTTGCAAGGCGGCGGAGAGATTCTTCGAGGGGGAGATGAAGAAGGCCATCCCATCGCTGCTGAGGCCAAGGTCGTTCGAAATAATTGCAAATACAAATGTGGTTGAGAAGGAAGAGGTGGTTCTGCCGAAGCGAATTGAAGAGGGGTAGAAGGCATGTCCATATACTTCAGCCGTGTCGTTTGTTAACGTCAAAAGGCCATTCGACTCGATGTAAGCTTCACCGTCCAGGGTTAAATTTGCGCCAGAGAATCCATTGAATGTAAATTCCACTTCTTGGCTGATTGAGAATGTGATTTTTAAGAGGAGGAGAAAAGCGAAAGCGAAGTTTTTAATCATGAGCATAGCTAAAGAAACAAGTTATGTCTTTGCCAGCAAGTTGTTTTGGATTTGAGAATATATATAAAGTGACCGGATATTATTTATTCATGTGAGAACAAACAGATATTAATTATATGACCAGAAGAGCCTTCTCAGAACAAGCATTAGAGTGATTTTATAAAGATAATTAATTCGAGATACAAAGATATTCAACAAACAGATATTAATTATATAGGGTTAGAACTAGCCAGGTCCTGTATATATATATATATATATATATATATAGGAGTTGGCTACGGTGCTATGCATAGCATAGAGGGCCTCCGTGCTACGGCTCAATATTTGAGTTTTCAAAATTCTAACGGTCGATCCGAACCGTTCAACATGATCTACATATCAATATGTACTTGCAAACCAAATTTTACATTTTTTAGAATTTTTTTACTATTTTTTTAGATAGGTAGAAAAACACTTGATCTGAATGGTACAGAATTTTCAGATCAAGTGATTTTCTACCTATCTAAAAAATAGTAAAAAAATTCTAAAAAATGTAAAATTTGGTTTGCAAGTACATATTCATATGGAGATTATGTTGAACGGTTCGGATCGACATTTAGAATTTTGAAAACTCAAATATTAAGCCGTAGCACGGAGGCCCTCTATGCTATGCATAGCATATTAGCAATTTCCATATATATATATATATATATATATATATATATATATATATATATATATATATATATATATATATATATATATATATATATATATATATGGATTTTGCTAATAAGCTACGCGTAGCATAGAGCCCCTCTGTGCTACGGCTTAATTTTTGAGTTTTCAAAATCCTAACGGTCGATCCGAACCGTTCAACATGATCTCCATATGAATATGTACTTGCAAACCAAATTTTACATTTTTTTTAAATTTTTTTACTATTTATTAAGCCACTTTGAAAATCGCTGATCCAATGGTCCAGAAAAGTTTACTGTTATGTACAAATTAGTGTTTTTTCAAAGTGGCTTAATAAATAGTAAAAAAATTCTAAAAAATGTAAAATTTGGTTTGCAAGTACATATTCATATGGAGATCATGTTGAACGGTTCGGATCGACCGTTAGGATTTTGAAAACTCAAAAATTGAGCCGTAGCACGGAGGCCTCTATGCTACGCGTAGCACCGTAGCACTGTCCTATATATATATATAATCTGGCTAATATGCTACGCGTAGCATAGAGCCCCTCTGTGCTACGGCTCATGTTTTGAGTTTTCAAAATCCTAATGGTCGATCCGAACGTTCAACATGATCTCCATATGAATATGTACTTGTAAACCAAATTTTACATTTTTTAGAATTTTTTTACTATTTATTAAGCCACTTTGAAAATCGTTGATCCAATGGTCCAGAAAAGTTTACTGTTGTGTACAAATAAGTGTTTTTTCAAAGTGGCTTAATAAATAGTAAAAAAATTCTAAAAAATGTAAAATTTGGTTTTCAAGTACATATTTATATGGAGATCATGTTGAACGGTTCGGATCGACCGTTAGGATTTTGAAAGCTCAAAAATTGAGCCGTAGTATGGAGGCCTCTATGCTACGCGTAGCACCGTAGCACTGTCCTATATATATATATATATGGAACGTAAGTCTCTGTCTATGTTATATATTTACCCGGCATTAGAGTGATTTTATATAGATAGAGATGATAGGATAATACGATCAGATACAAAGATATTTGACAAACAGATATTGAACTATGAATTCAACTCGTTGAAACCAATTTATTTTATTAGTGATACATTTATATGTAAAATTTATAAATTTCAAATTAATTTAGTATAAAGTCAAGTTGTCAAGAATGATATTCATACAATCATCAGACAAATATTCAGAAATATAAAATGTATAAATGTGAAAAAAAACAACTTAAATATTAAAAAAATAATTTTCTTGAAAACAACTTGCTCAAGTGGAGGAGGTTAGAGCGTTCAAGTTGGTGGAAATTTTCCACTAATAAATGATTAGAAAGCCACCTTAGCCTCACTCAAAATTCTTTCCATAGTCTTACGGTCAAATTAATGATTAGAAAGCCACCTTAGCAAAAAATTAGCATTTGGAAATTTCTATCGCCTCTTTTGACTTTTGAAATACTTTGATTGTTCGTATATAACCTTTTATTTTATTTTTTGTTAATATATATTTTTCTTGAATTTTTCAACTTCAAACAATTAGTATTTGGAAATTTCTTTAATTTATAATTGGTGAGTGAGGCTACAATATTACTTTGTTTTCAAATTACAAATAGTGCATACAATTTCTTTAATTTTATATTTTCTAACATCATTTTACTATTTCTTTTAGATAGGTAAAAATTACCTGATCTAAAGTTTATGAACGATGCAAAAGTAATAATTTTCTACCTATCTAAAAAATAATAAAAATATTCTAAAAAAATGTAAAATCTGGTCTTCAAGTAAATTTTATATATATGGAGATCATATTAAGTAATTCAGATTAACTGTTTGAATCTTACAAGCAGAGATATAGGTCCATAACACGAACCGATCTGCACATTATAAAGTATCATAATCTCACTCAATAATTGACCATTAATTCATGGACAAATTTCATTAGTGCTCTTGCAGAGTTGAAGTTTAATGTTGCAATGTTTTCGTAGTCCATTTGTTATCTCTAACCTTACCTCTAAGTCAAAATTTTAATTGAGCCAAAGAACATACTCAATGTTACGAACTTCAAGCAAATTATAAAGCTTAGTCATATGCATATTATAGTGTCAATATTAATATTTACACAAGAGCAAGTACTTAACCAGAAATTTATACCGCTCTAATATTGGTCAATTGTTTACGACTTTATGTACGCTGAATTGTACAATAAGTAGACGCTTCTGCTTGGTGCCTATTCTTTTAACTTGGTCATTACAACTAGTGGAATGATATCACAACCATATATAGTTTGTATTCAACCGAATTCATTAAATATAATTAAACAACTTTGTTAAAATTATATTGTATGATTTATAAATGCCCCGCGATCTCTCCCTAGGAATATTAATGTGTAGGAATATATATAAGTTTTCATTAGATTTTTGTGGGTTGGATACTATATATACATTCTCTGTATATCGAGCAAACTTACAAAATTCGGGCAGCCCAAAAAATTATTAAGGCACAAGGATTATGTAGATCCTTACAAGCAATCTAGATTTTTGTAAATATTCATGACTTTTTCTTATTCAATATATTGTTGGCGACACTTTGTCGCTAACCTTCAAAAAAGAATTATGTAGATCCTCTATGTATAAGAGAATTGTTAAGCTTGCAAAATTGGTGAGGTGCGTTTTAGATGAAACATACACGTGTAACAAAAAGCAATGAAAATAACAAATCAACACAAACAAATTTCATTTCATACACACACTATCTCATAAAGCTAGTTCATGCAAAATAAACATCCAAAGATACTGCCAACAAGAATAACTCATTTAGTAGTTGTGAGTATAATTAGTTTAAATCACACAAATTTGATGATATGTGTAGTATATATATTTAGCTTGGAACTATATATTTAGCATTTTACCGAAAATAAGAGGTAATAAAAAAAATAAGAATGCACTACAAAATAAAAATTAAGTAATTTCATAAGATATTAGAGAAAATTAATAAAAACTAATTAATTTTATAAATTAATTATTTATATTTTTGAACACTAACTCAAAAACGGTATACAGTTATATGGAACACTAAAATATCATAAAATTGTTACGTTATAAGAATTAAAAATCCAACTAATATAATTGTATTTTTTTGTTGCAACTAGTAAAAAAAGAAATTAAGAAACGTATAATAAGAAATTAAACAAACAAGATATATAAAAGAAATTAATTTAACGAATTCGACATACAGTTAAAAAGAAAATCAATAAAGAAACAAGTAAGAATCAAGATTAGTTTGTGTCAACTGTTATTTCATCAGTTGCGGTGGGCTCCATCTCCATCTCCACTGTAGCAACAGAGACCTTCTGATACACACTATTATTCTAAAAATATGACAAATGAAAAAAATTTGCAGTATGAAGTTGATGAAATCATGGAAAGGATATGATAAATTCCACATTTATGCACCCAATTAGGTCACTTTACTGATCTTTCCCATATTGATAAATTTAATTTTAATGGTAATTATATTTTGTTTGTATATGATTTTGAAGAATTAGTTCTTTTTGGCGTCTCTTTCAATAAGAAATTAATTCTCGTGTTGTTTTTTTCACCGAGTTTCAGGAAATAATTTTGTTTATTCCCAGATTATATTTTCTCAAATTTTTAGAGTTCAACAAATATGTACCAAAGGCCTTAATTTACCTCATTTTGATAAAAACAAATGCTAAAATAAAAAAATAGTTTTTTTTTTGTTGATGCATCTCACTGTGTCACTGTAAGTAGGACCAACTAGTAACTTGCATAGTGGTGAACCAAACCCACATAGGAAAAGCACACAAATTAGTGAAAAAACCACGGGAATTGGCCCAACAATGATTCGGACGCATATCTTTTGTAGTATTTCACCATGAGGCTCACAACTTTACGGCTTCATATTATTTCAAAGAGGAGGGTTCAAATGCCTCCATTTTTTGTGCCTCCACCATGCCTCCATTTTTTAAAACTTTAATAACTCCAAATTTAAAACTTAAAAGTCAAAATAAAACCGTTGGATATGATCTACATCACTTTATCTATGTGCTCATAAAAAATTATCACATTTTGATTTTGTTTTTATGTGAATCAATAAGTTGAAAAATCGACGTCTAGAAATTATCTACATTAGTACGTTTTTTTACAAGCTCTTGATGACAACCAAAACAAAATTGAAATGTCATAATTTTTTACACGTGCATAGATAAAATGATGTAGATCATATCCAACGGTTTTATTTTGATTTTTTAGTTTTAAATTTTGAGTTATTCAAGTTTTTAAAAATGGAGGCATGAAAAATGGAGGCATTTGAACCCTCTATTTCAAAAACGTTACCTAGTCGGATAACGCATGGAGCCAATATTATTTGTGTTTTGAGATTCGTGCAAAATTGAAAGAACAGTTCAGATCATCTCACTTTGCATAACAGTGCCTCTATAGTAATACGGAGGTTAGGAATTCCCAACAACCAACGGACGCTTGCCTTATGCCAGAATAAAATTATGGAAATTTTGTTTGCACTTGGTTCATTTAATATTACTTGAGATAACGAATCAAACAACACTGCTGCTAGTGTTTTGGGGTCCAAGGACAATAAAAATAAAAATCGAAAGGATAATACGGTATAGACCAAACTTATCTACTGATATGATACGAAGTCATGATTAAAGCTTAATTGCAAGGAACAGCAAAAGCAGTAGCATGGGAAATGCACCAAACAGCCAGTTAGTCATAACTCAGATTATTATATATATTTTCATTAAAAGTTTAAATTTAGATGCTTATCCATTTAAATCTTATGACGTTATATATTTCCACAACATGATTAAGACGAAGTAGATTAATATGAGAACTTCATTGGCAACATTTTTTTGACGAAATTGCCCTTGTTCATCTTCCTCAATTATCTAATAAAAGCAACTTTATCAATTTATGGGTTTTATTGAGTAAGAGAAAATGGGGTTATATAATTAATCCCATATTTTTGTGAAAAAAATATATGATTGGCTTTGGATATACATTTGACTCTTTTTATTTGAATGTCTGCCTCCGCCCCTAATGTTATCCCCCCACCCAGGGGCGAATCTACCTTCAATGATGGTGTCAATTGACCCCCATTCATTTTCAATTTGTTTTGTATTTCTAACTTATTTTTGATATACTTTAAAGTAAAATATTATGTATAGTGTGAAATTTATCCCGTTCATAGTAGAAATTTTTTATATGCTCGACCCTCATTCAAGTTTGACTCCCATAGACTGGAAGTCTGGCTCTGCCCCTGCCCCAACCCCATCCTTTAATAATTAAATTTTAGTTATGAGTCATTTATTTTGGAAACTAAGAGTCAACCCAATTAAACCCTCTGTTTTGAAGCAATGAGATATAGTTATTATGTGTTTGACCAAAATCACCTGAGAAATTTAAGCATGCATATTGGTGTGCTATAATATGTCAATGTACCAGACAGATTTCATTTATATAAGGAGAAAGAAAGGGATTAAAGAGAAGAAGACACAAGGAGCAATTTCGTCGAATAACATTTCTTATGTAAATTTAATTAGTTCTAAGCATTTTATCTAACATATTTGAACTGAAGATGGGAGAGATGGTAGTTTTCGTTCAACAAGGATCAGTTGTCAATGGTAGTTATGGTTCCTTAAATTTAATAGTTTTATACGTAGTGTTGTTGGCAGATAAGACTGAACCGGGCTGAAGAAAAGGAAAAAATCAATTGGGCCAGAAAGATGGGCCCAAACAAATTAGCCTTTAAAAAAATGAGACTCGAATTGCACATGCATGCTACATCATTTAGCATTTCAAAGACTTGAACACTATTTTCTCCATCTTCATTCTTCACCAACAAATCTCAAGCTGCATAAATTCCATAAAACAGCACCACAAATTATCTCAACTAAATTAGCATCTTTTAGAGGGATGCAATAATCTAATTCCCATAAGTCAACAACAATATTGCAGTCAAATACAAACCTATTATAAGTAGTAATCCAAGACCATACAGACTTAGCAAATGATAAGCGACCAATAAATGATCAACTGACTCCATCTCTGAACAATATACAAATATTGCCTATCACCAGACCAATCCCTTCTACTAAGATTATCCCTTGTTAAAACCCTATTTTGTTTAACAAGCCATAAAAAAATTTAATTTTCAGAAAAATGTTAGCACACCAAATACTCGGAAATTCAGTATTAGGGATTCCACCAAACTCAAGCCAATGATAAAAAGAATGAACAGTAAAATTGCCATCTCCACAAAATCTGGTTAGGTTTGTCTCTTAAAGTAAAACTAAAAAATAGATTAACTAGAGAGCACCATTCTGGAAACAATCGGTCATTAGTCCCAAACAATATTATCAACAACAACAAAGCCTTTAGTCCCAAACAACTTTGGGTAGGCCAATAATGAAACCCAACCGGTCATTACACAATATTATCAGACAAATAAAAATTAGAAAATAAATAACAATTCTTTAAAGAGTCAGTTCTATTATCTACCACCAGATAAACCAGAGAAAGATGCATATGTCATTGTAGAGGGGTGTGGCATAACATAAGAATCAAATCCTTCATTCGGAAGAAATGCAGGCATGCTGAAGTTCATACATATTGCCGATAAGTCTGGTAGGGGTGCATTGCCTTCCAAATATTGCACAGCTTGTCGCATGCTCGGCCTGGCACTAGGTAGTGGATGTGAGCAAAGCAAACCAAGTTTTAGCACCATATCTACCTCCTCTACTATATAACATTCGCCTAATCTCGGATCCACAATATCGGCTAACGATCCGAATTTCCAGTGTTCTAACACCCGATCAACTAGAATCATTCGCTCCCCTTGTGCACCGGAATGTAACGGTCTCTTACTGCAAACAACCTCTAGCAGGAAGGCACCAAAGGCAAACACATCAGTAATAGGTGTTGCCTTGCCAGTTCTCACAAGCTCTGGGGCAATATAACCCATTGTACCTGCCACATGAGTGGTTTGGGGGTCGGTATCACGATCGTATAGTTTTGCAAGTCCAAAATCACCTAATCTACCATTTAAATCACAGTCTAATAAAACATTGCTTGCCTTAACGTCTCGGTGGATGACGACTTGCTCCCAATCCTCGTGGAGGTATAAAAGACCTGATGCTACTCCTTTGATAATTTTGAATCGTTGGATCCAATTAAGGGTCGGCTTTTCTTGACCATACAAATACTTGTCAAGACTCCCATTTGGCATGTTATCATATACCAAAAGGAGCTCCCCTTTGCTCCGGCAATAACCCAATAATTGAACAAGGTTTCTATGTCGGAGCCGGCCAATACTCACAACCTCTGCAATAAATTGCTTAATACCTTGGTTGGATTCGTGTGTGACTCGCTTGACTGCAACTTCTAATTTGGACACAGGTAAAACCCCCCTGTAAACCCTCCCAAATCCACCACTTCCAAGCAACTCTTTTTCATTAAACCCATTGGTTGCTCGGTACAAATCTTTGTATGAGAAGCGATGTGGACCAAACTCAACTTCCCAATCTTCAATCACTTCTGCGTACTTAAACCGCCTCTTCACGTAGAGGAAAAGCAAAGCAACTAAAATAAGAATAAAGGCCGCTGAAGCGAAAGGTATCACTATGTATAAGACTTTTGATCGGCCTTTGGGGGTGGTTCGTGGGAGCTTTGGTAACTTTGATAGGTCAATGGATGGTGTTGTTCCATTTAGTTTGAAGCTCCATCCAAGAATGTAGTGCGAGCAATGCAACAAGCCAGTGGAAGAAGAAAAACCAACGTACATAGATTCTTTCAAAACTGCTGAGAGATTGAATTTATAAGAGAGCAGAGGTTTTCTTGGCTTAGGCTTTCCAATAGGAGATAAGGTAACTGTAATTTGTGTCTCTTGGTTCTCATATTCAACCCATACTTGCATGGCATGACCACTTCTAAGGCTCAAATTTTGAAAAGCACCTGAATCGTCTGCATAATAGCTGGCCGAAGCAGATTGGCTTGAGATCAAACTATTGATATCAATACCGACATGGTTAGTATTTATATCGTTGAACTCAGGGTTCTGTATAGTGTCAAGCTCAATCGCAAAAATATCATTGGTGAGATTACCATTGTTTTGAATATTGAGGAGACCCAAGTATTGGCTAGGCAAGGCAGCGAAGAGATTCTCCATGGGGGAGATGAAGAAGGCGAACCCATGGCCGCTGAAGTCAAGGTCGTCCGAAGTAATTGCAAATACAAATGTGGTTGAGAAGGAAGAGGTGGTCCTGCCGAAGCGAATTGAAGAGGGGTAGAAGGCATGACCTTTTATTTCAGCCGTGTCGTTTGTTAACCTCAAAAGGCCATTTGACTCGATGTAAGCTTCACCGTCCAGGGTTAAATTTGCGCCGGAGAATCCATTGAATGTAAATTCCACTTCTTGGCTGAATGAGAATGTGATTTTTAAGAGGAGAAAAGCCAAAGCAAAGTTTTTAATCATGGGCATGGCTAAAGAAATAAATTATTTGCTTAGAAGATGAGAAGCTCACTTCAGCGTATTTCTTAATTTGCCAGCAAGTTGTTGTGGATTTGAGAATATAAAGTGAGCGGATATTATTTATTCTGAGCGGATAAAGCACCAAGCAGAAGCGTCTACTTGTACAATTTCTGGTTAAGTAATTGTTCTTGTGTAAATATTAATATTGACACTAAAATATGCATATGACTAAGCTTTATAATATTCTTGAATTTTTTGACATATGTTCTTTGGCTCAATTAAAATTTGACTTGGAAGTAAGGTTAGAGATAACAAATTAGGGACACTGATTTTGAGACGGTGAGTTGTAAATAATTTAATGAATTAATGGCCAATTATTGAGTGAGATTATGATACTTTATATATAATGTGCATATTGGTTTGTGCTATGGATCCATATATTTGTTTTTAAGTTTGAAACAGTTAATCTGAATTGCTTAATATGATCTCCATGTGAAAATGTACTTGGATATCAAATTTTATATTTTTTTACTATTTTTTAGATAGATAGAAAATTACTACTTTCGCATGGTTCAAATTTAGATAAGGTAATTTTTTATGATTTTAAAAAATATAAAATTTTGTCTCCAAGTACATTATTTCTGACTAGTTCAATGTTTCTCCTCCACAGAAAAAACGAGTGGTTTTGCAAATAAATTAAAGAAATTTCCGAATGCTAATTGTGTGAAGTTGAAAAAATCAAGATAAACATATATGAACCAAAATTAAAATAAAAGGTTATATACGAACAATCAAAGTCGTTGAAGAGTCAAAATATCTAGATTTTTTTGCTAAGGTCGCTTTTTAGTAATTAATTTTACTAAGACTATAAAATGACTTAACAGGGCCACGTGAACGCTCTAACCTCCACAACTTTTAGTTGACTTGACCTGCTACATGCTTGAATTGATTCCAGATCTATCACAGATTTTTTTGTACTGATGTATGTTACATGACACCGAGGAAAGGACGCACAAAACTTGATTTGAATGTATAGGCCTGTTGTATGTTCTTATACAATCCACCGTGGGCTACCATAATTAATTCCTTAAGGGTCTGTTCGGATGTCATGGTGTTACACGGGATGGGATTTGACGGGAATTAGAATCTACTTTTAAAAATGTAGGAACCCATGGGTACGGATATGCACGGGAATGATTATGACAATGTGCTAAAATGAGAGTTTGGTTATACCATGAAATTAATTGTGAGAAATCCTACTTTTCTTTCTAAAATCTTTGGTATTATACAATTTTCTTTATTAATAAAATTATCAATAATTCAATTAAATAAATAGATTGAATAATAACATAACATTACTTATTAATTATTATTTTTTATAATTAAATGAGAAGTGTTTAATAGTTTTTTACATATCGAAGAAGTTTAAACTCTAATTAATATTTAGCATGTTTATCATATTATTATATAATATTTTTTGAATGTATCTTCTGTTTGTTTATGTTAGATTATCAATGTATCTTTTGTTTAATATTTAGCATATTATCTTTTGTTGGGTCATGCAGCGAAATCCAGGTTCATATAGCACACTGGTAACCTATGGTACAACTCAGATCTTCTCCCTTTTCAGTGTGTTTCTCTACAAATTTGTACAGCATGCGGCTCTAATCATGAAAAATACTACAATTCTACGGAACCAAAAAATTTTGGTTTAAATGGATCGGTTTTTCGGTTTAAATGGATCGATTTGGTTGAATTTTTTAATTTATTTTCAGTTTAAATGAATCGCTTTGGTTTAGACTTTTTAAAACTGACTAAACCGAACCGATCAAATTATAATGGTTCATGTATGGTTTATATTTTGTGTATGAAAATGTACATTTTTCATTAATCATGGTACCAATACGTTTACTTCGGTTGGAACCGAACAAACCGAAATTTACTTCAGTTTATTTTGTTCGGTTTTATTTTTTAAAACAAAAAAAAAGTTTAACTATTTTACTTCGATATCAACCGAACCAACCATTTGAACACCCCTAACTACATTCCAACCTAAATAAAACTACAATCCAACATAAAAAAAAAATACAAGTAATCGGTCGGCGTGAATCAGTATGGTGGTTGGCTGGTCCTTGAAGGAAAAGTGCTATCACCGGCATCCTTCTATATGGTGTCGGGGTACGTCGCCGGTGGCAATGTCGCCAATAAGGCATCCGTTGTTGTGGTCGCAAAGTCTGATGAGTTAATCTAGTTGTCCAAGTCCGAGTCTAGTCCATAGTCCGAGTCCAAACACAAGTTCGATCGGGTCCAGCTGTTCGGACTCTCTCCAATTCGGGTTGTCTATTTACGGGTTTATATTTTAGGAAGTTAGAATTTAGAATCAGCGTGTTGCTGAAAATAGAGTAGTAGTTATTTAAGGAAAGTTTAAATTGGTTAGCTCTAATTTTAGAGTTCTAAACATGGGATGTAATGGTAGTGGGCAGTTTTGTATTATGTCTATATATATGAGAAAACCAGAAAACGATGTGATTAGAGAGCATCACAAAAAAACTTCTGTGTCTTATTTGCTTGTTCCTTCTTTTATTCTTTCAATCCGTGAGTGTGTGTGCATAATTTGAGAAATCATAAATTAATAACCGGCCTTAAGAGAGATCCAACATTTGGTATCAGAGCCAGGTTATCAAGGCAATGGCCGGTAACGAAGGAGATCAATCTAAGACACTTGCAGTCGTCAAACCGACGACAAGAGGAGCCTCAATCCCGATCCATTATCCAACGTTAAGCGAATCGAACTACGGCATATGGGCTGTCAAGATGAAGATAATCTTGCGTTCGCTAGGAGTATGGTCAGTGATCGAAGGTGGAGACACAGACGACGACAAAGATCAAGGCGCCATGGTAGCCACTTCTCAAGCCGTGCCAGATAACGTGATGATGGCAATCGCGGAGAAGCAGACGGCAAAGGAGGCTTGGGACGCACTCAGGGAGATGCGGGTTGGTGAAGATCGCGTCAAGAAGGCACGCGTACAGGTGCTGAAACGGCAACTGAACAAGTTACACATGGAGGATTCAGAGACAATAAAAGAGTTTTCCATGAAGCTTACCACGCTGGTGGGTGAGATCCGCTCGCTGGGCACGAAGCTCGACGACAGCGAAGTTGTTGAAAAACTGTTCAGCGCAGTTCCAGATAGATTTCTCCAAATTATCGGAACGATCGAGCAGTTTGGCGATATTGAGAACATGTCGGTCTCAAAAGCAATTGGCCGCCTCAGAACCTTTGAGGAAGGACTTAAAGGACGAGTACACACAAAGGGCGGGGGAGAACAGCTACTTCTTACCCAAGCCGAGTGGGAGGCAAGATGCACAAAGGGAAAGAAAGATGAAGGTTTCAGCAGCACCAAAAGAGGAGGACGTCACGGGAGAGGACGTGGACGTGGGCGTGGATATGGTGGAGGTCGAGGAAATGGTGAACGCACTAACGAAGACCGAAAGCCACGCAACTTCGACAAATCCAAGGTTAAGTGTTTCAATTGTAATGAATATGGACACTTCGCAAAAGATTGTCCCAAGCCAAACCGAAGAGAGAGGGCCAATCTTGTTACAACACAAACCGATGATGAACCGGCACTGTTGATGGCTGAAACTTGTGTTCTCAGCCACGCAATACAGAACGAGCAGGTGTTACTGCACGAAGACAAGGTGGTGCCAAAGATTAACAGCACCCAAGACAAGGCTTGGTATTTAGATACCGGCGCAAGTAACCACATGACCGGTTGTATCGAAAAATTTGCTGAAATTGACACGACCATTAAAGGGTCGGTCAAATTTGGAGATGGCTCGGCTGTAGAAATACAAGGAAGAGGTTTGGTTTTATTTGAATGCTTCACAGGTGAACATCGTATACTTACTAATGTCTACTACATCCCGATGTTGAAGAGCAACATAATTAGCCTTGGTCAGTTAGATGAGAACGGATGCAAGGTTGTGATTGAAGGAGGAGTAATGTCTATCTTGGACAGATCACAAAGGCTACTAGCAAAAGTCTATCTTGAACGGATGCAAGGTTGTGATTTCCAGATGTGGTATGTAATTCATATTAATTGTGCCTATATAATAGCAATTGATATTTTCATATTATGCTTACTTATAATTCTCATTTCATTAAATTAGCAATTGATATTTGCGACTGTCTTACATCTACCTTTTATTGTTACTAACTAATACCAAATTATAATTGTAGAAACCATCAAAGCTAACTGAGTACACCAAGGAGCAGATCGACTATATAAGATGTAGCTGGGCAAGATGGTTTCTATCTGAATATTGTAATGCTGAACATGGATTTGTATAACAATTTAGTGTATATATGAATTTAGCAAGCATAATTTAATGTCAAATTATCTGGAAAACTGGCTAGCAAAACAGAATGGTATATGAATTTTGTAGGAAAACTAGCTAGCAAATTAAACTGGAGGCTAGCTCAGAAATGAAAAAAATCAAGAAAAAAAAATGGGACAATTCTACACGGATATTAAACGAAAGCCCATGTAGAACGAGTTGAGTGAGCATGGATTATTTTATATTTGTCCGTGTATGATAGTTACGATCCCTACACGGATGTGAATTATAAGTCCGTGTCAAAAGCAAACGCTACACGGACGTTAAACTAAAGCCCGTGTATGTGTACAGAGAGCTACACGGATGCTTTTATATAGTCCGTGTATGTTAGTTAAGAGAACTTCACGGATATGAAACTAAATGTCCATGTAGAACACAGTAATTCCACACTGTTGTTAAACAAACGACCGTGTAGAATGAGTACAGATATTCTTTTATAAAGTCCGTGTGGATAGTTAAGAAAGCTTCACGGATATGAAATTAAAAGTCCGTGTAGAAAAAAGTAATTTGACACGGTTGTTTAACAAAAACCAGTGTAGATAGTTTTCGGAGGGCTACACGGATTATTTTATGTTTATCCGTGTACGATAGTTATGATAGGACACGGATATGAAATTAAACGTCCGTGTAGATAGAGTAATTCGACATGGTTGTTCTGACCAATATCCGTGTAGAACGAGTTCGGAGATACAAGGATTATTTTATTTTTTATTGATTTGCTAAGAGAGGAACACGGACGTTTAGTTGCAATGTCCGTGAATAAAGAGTAGTCGTACACGGTCGTTTACGTAATATCCGTTTTGCTCGGTTATATGGAGAGCGCCATAGGCAGGTGTATGTTCACGGCTGTTTATTTGGTAATCCGTGTAGAAAGCGTTAGATATACACGGGTAAATATCCGTGTCTATAGAGGGTACCTTTTATACACCCTCAACTCATACACGGCAGGGAAATCCGTGTAGCTCTTCCGGTAATGTCCGTCTGCAATCTCTTTTTCTGTAGTAGTGAGTGTTGTTGGCAGATAAGACCGAACCGGGCTGAAGAAAAGGAAAAAATCAATTGGGCCAGAAAGATGGGCCCAAACAAATTAGCCTTTCAAAGATTGAGACTGGAACTGCACATGCATGCTACATCATTTAGCATTTCAATGACTTAAGAACACTATTTTCTCCATCTTCATTCTTCACCAACAAATCTCAAGCTGCATGAACTTTGATGCATGCATTATAAAATAATATTTAAATCACATGAACTTTACTTGTTAGGGTACATGTATGTCCATACCTTAAATTTTGCTTTGTAATTTCCAATTTTTTTGTAAGTTCATTTTTAAGATTGTCAAATAATCATTGTCCAATAATCTCTCTTCTTATTTAAATATGTATTTTAGTATATAAGTTATTTCACAAAAACCAAAAGTAAATTGCAAGATGTGAGCCCACTATTTTAGTATAAGCTATGAGAGGAGTCACCACGGCTAACCGGCTAGATCCAACCACCGTTGAGCTCCCCTCGAAACGAATAACATAAAACTTGCATAGAAACAATATTGCTAATTAGAATATGTTCTAGTCCCAATTGTTGTTTACTTTACATTTCTGGCCTACAACATTAATCTTGGCCCCTAAAACCTGTACACCTTTAATCTGTCCAGCTTTAAACAATATTTTATCTCAATCAAGCCATAAATTCCATAAAATAGCACCACAAATTATCTCAACTAAATTAGCATCTTTTAGAGGGATGCAATAATCTAATTCCCACAAGTCAACAACAATATTGCACTCAAATACAAACCTATTATAAGTGGTAATCCAATACCATATAGACTTAGCAAAATGATAAGCCACAAATAAATGATCAACTGACTCCATCTCTGAACAATATACATATTGCCTATCACCAGACCAAGCCCTTCTACTAAGATTATCCCTTGTTAAAACCCTATTTTGTTTAACAAGCCATAAAAAAAATTTAATATTTAGAAAAATGTTAGCACACCAAATACTCGGAAATTCAGTATTAGGGATTCCACCAAACTCAAGCCAACGATAAAAAGAATGAACAGTAAATTGTCATGTGAATCATCTCCACAAAATCTGGTTAGGTTTGTCTCTTAACGTAAAACTAAAAAATAGATTAACTAGAGAGCACCATTCTGTAAACAATCGGTCATTAGTCCCAAACAATATTATCAACAACAACAAAGCCTTTAGTCCCAAACAACTTTCGGTAGACCAGAAATGAAACCCAACCGGTCATTACACAATATTAAAGAGTACACTTTCTCTATTGTGCACAAAGCGGGATCGAGTAACAAAGTCGCTGACGCTCTAAGCCGCCAACATGGACTGATTTCGGCAATGTCAAACTACACTCTCGGGTTTGAACATGTGCCGGAGACCTTAAGGAAGATCCCGACTTCGGATAAATACTGGAAGACGTAAAGAAAATATTGTGAGATGACTACTCGTTACATGACGGGTACTTGTTTTGGGGTCTCGCATTTTGTATCCCGGCAACTTCTCTGCGTTACCTCATCATCAAGGAAATGCATAACCAAGGCCATTTCTGGATGGAAAAGACTTTACATTTGGTGCGAGAACGGTTCTTTTGGCCAAATCTATGGCGGGATGTTAAGCACTTTGTTCGAGCCTGCCAAGTGTGTCAAACCTCCAAAGGCACCAACACAAATCAGGGCCTCTACAATCCGTTACCTCTTCCATTTGAAATTTGGCGCGACATTTCAATGGACTTCGTGACCGGGTTACCAACGATAAGAAGGAAGAACTATAGCATCTTGGTAGTTTTTGATCGCTTTAGCAAAATGACAGTTTTCATTTCGTGCAAAACCACTGTGGATGCTCCCAAGGTAGCCGAACTTTATTTTCATGAAGTTGTCCGACATCATGGTTTGCAGAGTACCATTGTCTCGGACCGAGATACGAAATTTTTGAGCAAATTCTGGATAGAACTATGGAAGAAGTTAAAGACCGAATTGAAGTTTAGTTTGACTTTCCACCCTCAACAGATGGTCAGATCGAAGCCGTAAACAGAAGTCTCAGAAACATGCTTTGTGCACAAGTTACAACTTTCGGCATGTGGGATACTCTGCTTCTGAAAATTGAATTTGAGTACAATTGTTCGGTAAACCGCTCCACGGGATTCGCATCCTTCAAAATTGTGTACGGATTTATTTCCCGAGGTCCTCTTGATATTCTTTCTATTGAAGGACCAAAGTCTAAGGTTAAGAAGGTGGACGAAAGGCTTGAAGATCTGTGGAACTGCATAAAACAGTTCGCGAAAATTGAGAACAAACTTACTCCAGGTACAAAGCTAAAGCAGACGAAAAGAGCCGAGATGTACAATTCGAAGTCCGAGAATTAGTTTGGGTCTATTTGCCAAAGGAACAGTTTCCCCAAGGTGAATATCACAAACTTAAAAAAAGAAAGATGGGACCGTGCGAGATCTTGGAAAAGTTTGGAGCAAATGCCTACCGTGTGAAGTTGCCTGACGATTTGCACATCTCCAATACGTTCAACATGAGTCATCTCCACAAGTACTATAAAGAGAACTCAAGCTTGAGGACAAGCTTCAATCAACCCGGGGAGCTTGATGCAATGCGTCCTGGGATGATATTGTGTCCCGAGGTGATAACTGATTCGGACTTGGATACGGACGAAGGTCACACCAAATCCAAGCCGATCAAGAATTTATTTGTGCAACTTGAAATCTGAACCATACATTCAATGAATCTCCTTGGCTGCATGGGTGGTCTTCCAAATGGTTTGGTCTCCAAATAATTAAAATGACATGGTCTCCAAGAGTCTTAGTCAATTTCAATTAGTTTGAACGCATGGGAAATTCAACTTTTGTTGGTTTACGAAAATTAGCATTTATAGTATTTATTAGTTTACAATTCCTATGTTAGCTTTTAACTTTGTTTTCTTTAATTATGTATCAATACCCTTGTAAGAGACTAGTTGATTATTGAATAGAAAAGTTGTGTTTGTGTGTTTGAGTTTTTTGTGTTACTTTTACTCTTCTCTATTACCATAAAACCGAGTACTTGAGTTTATCAGGCAAGATAATTTCGGGACAGCCTTGCGTCATAATCACACATGTCATAGCATGCAACTTATTCACGACGACACATGAATGAACGGTGCATGTTGTGATGGAGCCTTTTTTACCGTGATTATATCGGTCTACGTGACTTTTTGTCGTCCCTACGTGATTATGTTTGAATAAAAAACTTAAATTTCAGGAACATATTCTTGTAGAAGTAAGTCAATGCTTTTCTCTATTACAGTATTTGAAACAAAGGAAGACATTAACCATAACTAATTTGAGCTATTTAATGGGAGGCTCTCTGTTTTACTGTAAAATATACAACAGTTTAATATTGAATAATCTCAGAACCCATTTAAACCGCATACACAACTTATTGAATGTAAAAAAAAAAAATCTTTAATTGGATATTTCGCTCATATGAACCCCTCATTTGCCCTACATAATATTTAAATGATTCTGTGGAAACCTTACTGGTAGTACAATAAGCTTAGAAAGCGACAACTATGGAGTCGATAGTATTTTCTTACCATACATGCAATGAATCTCGTTGGCTGCATGGGTGGTCTTCTAAATGCTTTGTCTCCTAAATAATTAAAATGACATGGTCTCCAAGAGTCTTAGTCAATTTCAATTAGTTTGAACGCATGGGAAATTCAACTTTTGTTGGTTTACGAAAATTAGCATTTATAGTATTTATTAGTTTACAATTCCTATGTTAGCTTTTAACTTTGTTTTCCTTTAAATATGTATCAATACCTCTGTAAGAGACTAGTTGATTATTGAATAGAAAAGTTGTGTTTGTGTGTTTGAGTTCTTTGTGTTACTTTTACTCTTCTCTATTACCATAAAACTGAGTACTTGAGCGACAAGATAGTTTTTTGAGAAAAAATAAGGGTCATGCCCTCATTTGATTAAACGGATTAGGTTTACATGAGATGTATATCCCGATTTAGATAAAATACAAGAGCTCAATATGATTGAGCTTGTGAGATAAGTAAAATAAAATAAAGAGGAATAAAGAAAGTGTAAAATGTGCTAGTTCCTAGATACAACCAGCATATGGATACCGGTACGGTACCAGTAGAGTGGTACCGGTGCAGTGGTTTATGTAGTAGCCTATGTTAATGAGTGTCTTCTT